>JAGMVL010002222.1:0-88590 GCA_019202695.1 Populus x sibirica | reverse complement strand
CAATTCAAGAGCGATTAGTCTCATTGGAAAGCTAAGACATGGGGCTACAAGTTCAATGCATCAAGCGGGAACCCGGTTCGGCCTCTAAGATAGTCAAAATTGCTCATCAGAAACACATGGACTTTTACTTGTGCCGTTTACGAGCCCATTCTTTGTCACGACCTCTACTTTAGAATTTTAACATAGATACGGAGCTATGGAAGCTGCGATTCAAGAGGCGATTACTCTCGTTGGAAAGCTAAAGCATGACGCTACAAGTTCAATGCATCAAGAAGAACCTAGAGTCGGCCTCTAAGATAATAGTCAAAATTGCTCATCAAGAAACACATGGACTTTTTGCGTCGTTTAAAAATGTTACTATCTAACCTCTACTTTCAATTTTGACTATATCACAGGTTATATAGCCGCAATTCAAAGCGCAATTAATCTTGTTGTAAAGCTAAGACATGGGGCTACAAGTTCAATGCATCAAGCAAAACCAGATGTTCTCTAAGATAGTCAAAATTGCTTATCAACAAACACTTGAATTTGATGCTTGTCCATGTCTTACTATCGTTTCGAGCCCATTCTTGTCGACCTCTGCTCCAGAAATTCTAACTATATACGGAGTTATAGAAGCTGCGATTCAAGCACGATTACTCTCGTTGAAGCTAAGACATGAGGCTACAAGTTCAATGCATCAAGAAGAACCCGGTCAGCCTCTAAGATAGTCAAAATTGCTCATCCAAGAAACACATGGACTTTTATTGTCTGATTTCGAAATGTTACTATCTAACCTCTACTCAGAATTTTGACTATATACGAGTTATATAAGCTGCAATTCAAAGCGCAATTAATCTTGTTGGAAAGCTAAGACATGGGGCTACAAGTTCAATGCATCAAGCAAAACCCGAGATCAGCCTCTAAGATAGTCAAAATTGCTTATCAACAAACACTTGAATTTGCATTCTTTGTCCATGTCTTACTATCTCGATTACGGCTATTCTTGTCACGACCTCTACTCCCGGGAATTCTAACTATGCGGAGTTATAGAGCTATGATTCAAGCGATTACTCTCGTTGGAAAGCTAAGACATGAGGCTACAAGTTCAATGCATCAAGAAGAACCAGTCGGCCTCTAAGATAGTCAAATTGCTCATCAAGAAACACATGGACTTTTATTGTCTGCCCTTTTGATTCAGGAAATGTTACTATCTAACCTCTACTCAATTTTGACTATATATACGGAGTTATATAGCCGCAATTCAAAGCGCGATTAGTCTTGTTGGAAAGCTAAGACATGGGGCTACAAGTTCAATGCATCAGCGAGACTGATTCGGCCTCTAAGATAGTCAAAATTGCTTATCAACAAACACTTGGGCATTCTTGTGTCCATGTCTTACTATCTCGTTTACGAGCATTCTTGTCGAGCCTCTACTCAGAATTCTAACTATATACGGAGTTATAGAGCTACTTGATTCAAGCGCGATTACCGTAATTGAAAGCTAAGACATGAGGCTACAAGTTCAATGCATCAAGAAGAACCCGAATTGATCCTCTAAGATAGTCAAAATTGCTTATCCAACAAACACATGGACTTTCTTTGTCTCGTTTACGAAATGCTACCATAAGGCTCTCTTGGAATTTTGACTATGTACGGGGTTATATAAATGCAATTCAAGCGCGATTAGTCCCGTTGGAAAGCTAAGACATGGGGCTACTAGTTCAATGCATCAAAGCGGAACCGAATTGACCTCTAAGATAGTCAAAATTGCTTATCAACAAACACTTGGTACGATACTTGTCCATGTCTTACTATCTCGTTTACGGGCATTCTTGTCGACCTCTACTCGAGAATTCTAACTATATCTGGAGTTATAGAAGCGTGATTCCAAGCGCGATTACTCTCGTTGGAAAGCTAAGACATGAGCTTCACAAGTTCAATGCATCAAGAAGAACCTGGAAATTCGACCTCTAGGATAGTCAAAATTGCTCATCAAGAAACACATGGACTTTTCTTCCCCTTTTTGTCTCGTTTTTCGAAATGTGCTATCTGGCACCTCTACTTGAAGTCTAACTACATGCAGAGTTATAGAACTATGATTCAAGCGCGATTACTCTTGTTGGAAAGCTAAGACATGAGGCTACAGTTCAATGCATCAAGAAGAACCCGAATTCGGCCATAAAAGATAGTCAAAATTGCTCATCAAAAACACATGGACTTTTCCTTAGTCTCGTTTACGAAATGTTACTATCTAACCTCTCTCAAATTTTGACTATATCCATAGTTATATGGCTTTGCAATTCAAGCGCAATTAATCTTGTTGGAAAGCTAAGACATGGGGCTACAAGTTCAATGCATCAAGAAGAACCCCAGTCGGCCCTCTAAGATAGTCAAAATTGCTTATCAACAAACAGCTTGGATCAATTAAATTCTCGGCAATGACATACTATCTCGTTTACGAGCATACATCGTCTAACTCTACTAGAGAATTTTAACTATATACGCAGTTGTAGAACACGATTCAAGCGCGATTAATCTCGTTGGAAAGCTGAGACATGAGGCTACAAGTTCAATGCATCAAGAAGAACCCAGATTTACCTCTAAGATAGTCAAAATTGCTTATCAACAAACACATGGACTTTTGCCGTCTCGTTTAAAAAATGCTACTCTCTGAGCTCTACTCGAGAATTCTGTAACTATATTGCAGGTTATATAGCGTCAATTCAAGAAGCGATTAGTCTCGTTGGAAAGCTAAGACATGGGGCTACAAGTTCAATGCATCAGCCCCGGGGCAATTGACCTCAGATAGTCTAAATTGCTTATCAACAAACACTTGAGAACATTCTTGTCCACGTCTTCCTATGTGTTTTTTCGAATTATTCTTGTCGACCTCTACCTGAGAATTTTAACTATATCGGAGTTATAGAAGCTGCGATTCAAGCGCGATTACTCTCGTTGGAAAGCTAAGAGATGAGGCTACAAGTTCAATGCGTCAACGGGAGCCCGGATTCGGCCTCTAAGATAGTCAAAATTGCTTATCAACAAACACATGGACTTTTGCGCTACCGTTTCGAAATGCTACTATCGAGCTCTACTAAGAATTTTGACTATGTCTGGAGTTATATAAATGCAATTCAAGCGCGATTAGTCTCGTTGGAAAGCTAAGACATGGGGCTACAAGTTCAATGCATCAAGCGGAAGAACCCAATTCGGCCTCTAAGATAATTCAAAATTGCTTATCAACAAACACTTGGGCCCATTCTTGTCCATGTCTTACTATCTCGTTTATGATTGTTTCCCCTGCACTGACAATCAGACCTCTACTCAAATTCCTAGCTATATGCGGAGTTATAGAAGCTGCGATTCAAGCGCGATTACTCGTTGGAAAGCTAAGACATGAGGCTACAAGTTCAATGCATCAAAAGAACCCGGAGTCGGCCTCTAAGATAGTCAAAATTGCTTATCAACAAACACATGGACTTTTCCTTTGTCTCGTTTTGAAATACTACTATCTGACTCTACTAAGAATTTTGACTATGTCACGGGAGTTATATAAATGAAATTTAAGCGCGATTAGTCTCGTTGGAAAGCTAAGACATGGGGCTACTAGTTCAATGCATCAAGCGGGGCAATTGACCTCTAAGATAGATCAAAATTGCTTATCAACAAACACTTGAACATTCTTGTCCACGTCTTACTATCTCGTTTACGGGTATTCTTGTACGACCTCCCTTTCCAGAATTCTAACTATATAACGAGTTATAGAGCGGCGATTCCAGACGCGTTACTCTCGTTGGAAAGGTAAGACATGAGGCTACAAGTTCAATCGTCCAACTTGAGAACCCGAGTTCGGCCTCTAAGATAGTCAAAATTGCTTATCAACAAACACATGGACTTTTCTTGTCTCGTTTACGAAATGCTCTTTATGCAGGCTCTACTAAGAATTTTGACTATATGCAGGTTATATAAATGCAATTCAAGCGCGATTAGTCCCGTTGGAAAGCTAAGACATGAGGCTACAAAGTTCAATGCATCAAGCGAACCCGAGTCGGCCTCTAAGATAGTCAAAATTGCTTATCAACAAACAACGAATTTCATTACTTGTCCATGTCTTACTATCTCGTTTACGGCTGATACTGTCCGGCCTCTACTCGAGAATTCTAACTATATCTGGAGTTATAGAGCGGCGATTCAAGAGCGATTACTCTCGTTGGAAAGCCTGAACATGAGGCTACAAGTTCAATGCATCAAGAGAGAACCCGAGTCGGCCTCTAAGATAGTCAAAATTGCTTATCAACAAACACATGGACTTTACTCCAAACATCTTTCGTTTTGAAATGCTACTATACGAGCTCTACTAAGAATTTTGACTATGCGGAGTTATAAATGAAATTCAAGCGCGATTAGTCTCGTTGGAAAGCTAAGACATGGGGCCACTAGGTTCAATGCATCAAGAGGGGGAACCCGAGTAGCCTCTAAAGATAGTCGAAAATTGCTTATCGAACAAACACTAAGTGCATTAATCTCCACCTGTACTATCTCCGCTTTTAAACTGGTATCGTCTAGTCGGCCTCTACTCGGAATTCTAACTATATCGCAGGTTATAGAGCTACGATTCTAGCTCGATTACTCTCAGTGGAAAAGGTAAGACATGAGGCTACAAGTTCAATGCGTCAAGAAGAACCCGGTGCAGCTCTCTAAGATAGTCGAAAAGTGCTTATCAACAAACACATGGACTGTTAATACGTCTCGTTTCTAAATGCCACTATCGAACTCTACTAAGAATTTTAACTATATCCAGTTATATAAATCGCGATTCAGCGCGATTAATCTCGATGGAAAACTAAGACATGAGGCTACAAGTTCAATGCATCAAGAAGCCTAGGCAGCCTCTAAGATAGTCGAAAGTGCTTATCAACAAACACTTGGAATTCTTGTCCATGTCTTACTATCTCGTTTCGAATCAAGAGTACTGTGTCAACCTCTACTCAGGAATTCTAACTATATCTCGAGTTATAGAACGCATTCTAGCGCGATTACTCTAAGTTGGAAAGCTAAGACATGAGGCTACAAGTTCAACGCATCAAGAAGAACCCGAGTCAGCCTCTAAGATAGTCAAATTGCTCATCAAGAAACACATGGACTAATTATTGTCTCGTTTACAAAATGTTACTATCTAACCTCTACTCAGAATTTTGACTATATCCCGAGTTATAGAACCGCAATTCAAGCGCGATTAGTCTCGTTGGAAAGCGCTAAGACATGGGGCTACAAGTTCAATGCATCAAGCGGGGGAACACCAGTCGACCTCTAAGATAGTCAAAATTGCGCCATCAAGAAACACATGGACTTGTTCGCACTTAATCTCGTTTTAGACACATTGTTACTGTCCGGACCACTACTCGAATTTTAACTATATCCACGAGTTATAGAACCCGGCATTCGCTAAGGGCGATTACTCTCGTTGGAAAGCTAAGACATGAGGCTACAAGTTCAATGCATCAAGAAGAACCTGGGTCAAACTCTAAGATAATGAAATTGCTCATCAAGAAACACATGGACTTTTACTCGTCTCGCTTACGAAATCTTACTATCCCTCACACTCTACTCGAAAATTCTAACTATATACAGGAGTGATAGAACTATGATTCAAGCGCCATTACTCTCGCTGGAAAGCTAAGACATGAGGCTACAAGTTCAATGCATCAAGAAGAACCCAGGTCAGCCTCTAAGATAGTCAAAATTGCTCATCAAGAAACACATGGACTTTTACCGTCTCGCTTCGAAATGTCAATATCTAACCTCTACTCGAGAATTTTAACTATATCTCGGAGTTATATAACTGCAATTCAAGCGCGATTAGTCTTGTTGGAAAGCTAAGACATGGGGCTACAAGTTCAATGCATCAAGCAAAACCCCAGGTCACCTCTAAGATAGTCAAAATTGCTTATCAACAAACACTTGGACTCGGGCTTGTCCATGTCTTACTATCTCGTTTCGAATCGTGTATCGACCTCTACTCGTATTTTAACTATATCCGGAGTTATAGAACCGCGATTCAACCGCGATTACTCTCGTTGGAAAGCTAAGACATGAGGCTACAAGTTCAATGCATCAAGAAGAACCCGGGTCAGCCTCTAAGATAGTCAAAATTGCTCATCAAGAAACACATGGACTTTTACTATGTCTCTCGCTTTAAAAATGTTACTATCCAACCTCTACTCTAAAATTCTAACTATATCTCGGAGTTATAAACTCGCAATTCAAGCACGATTAGTCTCGTTGGAAAGCTAAGACATGGGGCTACAAGTTCAATGCATCAAGTACAACCCGAGTTCACATCTAAGATAGTCAAAATTGCTCATCAAGAAATACATGGACTTATTACTCATGTCTCGTCTTTCGAATCTGGTTACTTGTCGACCTCTACTCGAGAATTTTAACTATATCCGAGTTATGGAACTGCGATTCAAGGGCGATTACTCTCGTTGGAAAGCTAAGACATGACGCTACAAGTTCAATGCATCAAGAAGAACCTAGGTCAACCTCTAAGATAGTCAAAATTGCTCATCAAGAAACACATGGACTTTTACCGTCGTCTTTACGAAATGTTACTATCTAACCTCTACTCGAAATTCTAACTATATCCGGAGTTATAGAACTACGATTCACCGATTACTCTTTTTGGAAAGCTCAGACATAGGCTACAAGTTCAATGCATCAAGAAGAACCTGGGGTCAGCCTCTAAGATAGTCAAAATTGCTTATCAACAAACACATGGACTTTTACCGTCTCGTTTACGAAATGTTACTATCGAGCTCTACTAAGAATTTTGACTATATCCGGAGTTATATAAATGCAATTCAAGCGCGATTAGTCTCGTTGGAAAGCTAAGACATGGGGCTACAAGTTCAATGCATCAAGGAAACCCGTCGGCCTCTAAGATAGTCAAAATTGCCTATCAAGAAACACTTGGACATTTTGTCCATGTCTTACTATCTCGTTTCAAGCGTTCTTGTCGACCTCTACTCGGAATTCTAACTATATCCGGAGTTATAGAAGTGCGATTCAAGCGCGATTACTCTCGTTGGAAAGCTAAGACATGAGGCTACAAGTTCAATGCTTCAAGAAGAACCAGGGTCGGCTTCCTATGATAGTCAAAATTGCTTATCAACAAACACGTGGACTTTTACTTGTCTCGTTTCGAAATGCTACCTATCGACCTCTACTCGGAATTCTAACTATATCACGGAGTTATAGAGGTGCGATTCCAAGCGCGATTACTCTCGTTGGAAAGCTAAGACAAAGGCTACAAGTTCAATGAATCAAGAAGAGCCCGGAGCACCCTCTAAGAGGAGTCAAATTGCTCATCAGCAAACACATGGACTTTCTCTTGTCTCGTTTCACGGATTGTTACTATTTGACCTCTACTCAGAATTCCTAACTATATCGGGTTATAGAGAAACTATGATTCAAGCGCGATTACTTCTCGTTGGAAAGCTAAAACATGAGGCTACAAGTTCAATGCATCGGGGAAGAAAACGAGTTACCCTCCTAAGATAGTCAAAATTGCTTATCAACAAACACTTGGACTTTCTGCGTCTGATTTACCGAACTCTTAACTGTCGACCTCGCCTAGAATTTTAACTATATCACGGAGTTATCGAGCTACGATTCAAGCGCGATTACTCTCGTTGGAAAGCTAAGACATGAGGCTACAAGTTCAATGCATCAAGAAGAACCGAGGTGAGCCTCTAAGATAGTCAAAATTGCTCATCAACAAACACATGGACTTTTCTTGTCTCGTTTAAATGACTACTATCGAGGCTCTACTAAGAATTTTGACTATGTACGGAGTTATATAAATGCAATTCAAGCGCGATTAGTCTCGTTTGAAAGCTAAGACATGAGGCTATAAGTTAAATGCGACAAGAAGAACCCGACTCGGCCTCTAATATAATCAAATGCTCATCAAGAAACACATGGACTTTTTCTTCGCGTCTCATTTCAGAACCTTCTTGTCGACCTCTACTCAGAATTTTAACAATATGCGGAGTTATAGAAGTACGATTCAAGCGCGATTACTCTCGTAGGAAAGCTAAGACATGAGGCTACAAGTTCAATGCATCAAGAAGAACCTAGTTACGCCTCTAAGATAGTCAAAATTGAATATCAACAAACACTTGGACCTTGACTAGTCTCGTTTCTTAACTTCTTGTCGACCTCTTCTCGAATTTCTAACTATATCTAGAGTTATAGAGCGCAATTCAAGCGCGATTACTCTCGTTGGAAAGCTAAGACATGAGGCTACAAGTTCAATGCATCAAGAGGAACCCAGTTCGGCCTCTAAGATAGTCAAAATTGCTTATCAACAAACACTTGGATTTTTCGTCTCGTTTCTTGGTATTCTTTGTCGACCTCTTCTCGATTTCTAACTATACCGGAGTTATATAAGCTGCAATTCAAGCGCGATTAGTCTCATTGGAAGCTAAGACATGGGGCTACAAGTTTAATGCATCAAGAAGAACCCGGTTCGGCCTCTAAGATAGTCAAAATTGCTTATCAACAAACACTTGGGACATTATCATCCACGTCTTACTTGTCGTTTTTGGTATTCTTGTCGACCTTTACTCGAGAATTCTAACTATGTCTCGGAGTTATAGAGCTGCGATTCAAGCACGATTACTCCGTTGGAAAGCTAAGACGTGAGGCTACAAGTTCAATGCTTCAAGAAGAACCCGAGTCGGCCTCTAAGATAGTCAAAATTGCTTATCAACAAACACATGGACTTTTACTTGTCTCGTTTACGAAATGCTACTATTTGAGCCTACTAAGAATTTTGACTATGTACGGAGTTATATAAATGCAATTCAAGCGCGATTAGTCTCGTTGGAAAGCTAAGACATGGGGCTACAAGTTCAATGCATCAAGCGGGAACCTGGTTCGACCTCTAAGATAGTCAAAATTGCTTATCAACAAACCCTTGAACTACTTGTCCACGTCTTACTATCTCGTTTACGACATTCTTCTGTCGGCTTCTACTCGAAATTCTAACTATATCCGGAGTTATAGAGCTGCTGATTCAAGCGCGATTACTCTCGTTGGAAAGCTAAGACATGGCGCTACAAGTTCAATGCATCAAGAAGAACCCGGGTTGGCCTCTAAGATAGTCAAAATTGCTCATCAAGAAACACATGGACTTTTCCGTCTCGTTTACGAAATGTTACTATCTAACCTCTACTCGAGAATTTTGACTATATCAGGATTTATATAAGCTGCAATTCAAGCGCGATTAGTCTCGTTGGAAAGCTAAGACATGGGGCTACAAGTTCAATGCATCAAGAGCAACCCAGTGAGCCTCTAAGATGGTCAAAATTGCTCATCAAGAAACACATGGACTTTCTTCCCTTCTACGTTTACGAAGCGAATCTTTTCGACCTCTGCTCCAATTTTAACTATATCTTGGAGTTATAGAGGGCTGCGATTCAAGGGCGATTACTCTCGTTGGAAAGCTAAGACAAGAGGCTACAAGTTCAATGCATCAAGAAGAACCCGGGGTCACCTTTCTAAGATAGTCAAAATTGCTCATCGACAAACACATGGACTTTAACTTGCTCGTTTACGACTCCTGTTACTATCTCAGCCTCTACTCGAATTCTAACTATATGCAGGGTTATAGTATGCGATTCAAGCGCGATTACTCCGTTGGAAAGATAAGACATGAGGCTACAAGTTCAATGCATCGGGAAGAAACGGTTATGCCTCTAAGATAGTCAAAATTGCTTATCAACAAACACTTGGACTTTTCTTGTCTCGTTTACGAACTCTTCTTGTCGACCTCTACTTAGAATTTTAACTATATGCGGAGTTATCGAATTGCGATTCAAGCGCGATTACTCTCGTTGGAAAGCTAGGACATGAGGCTACAAGTTCAATGCATCAAGAAGAACCTAGGTCGGCCTCTAAGATAGTCAAAATTGCTCATCAACAAACACATGGACTTTTCTGTCTCGTTTTCAAAATGCTACTATCTCGAGCTCTACTAAGAATTTTGACTATGTGCGAGTTATATAAATGCAATTCAAGCGCGATTAGTCTCGTTTGAAAGCTAAGACATGAGGCTACAAGTTAAAGCAGCAAGAAGAACCCGGCTCTGGCCTCTAATATAATCAAAATTGCTCATCGAGAAACACATGGACTTTTACTTGTCTCATTTCCGATTGCAGTGTCGACCTCTACTCAGAATTTTAACAATATCCGGAGTTATAGAGTATGCGATTCAAGCGCGATTACTCTCATTGGAAAGCTAAGACATGAGGCTACAAGTTCAATGCATCAAGAAGAACCTAGTTACGCCTCTAAGATAGTCAAAATTGAATATCAACAAACACTGGACATTCTTGTCTCGTTTCTTAAGCCATTACTTGTCGACCTCTTCTCGAATTTCTAACTATATCTAGAGTTATAGGGCCGCAATTCAAGCGCGATTACTCTCGTTGGAAAGCTAAGACATGAGGCTACAAGTTCAATGCATCAAGAGGAACCCGGTTCGGCCTCTAAGATAGTCAAAATTGCTTATCAACTAACAATTGGATCATTCTTGTCTCGTTTCTTGAGCGTTCTTGTCGACCTCTTCTCGAGATTTCTAACTATATCGGAGTTATATAAACGCAATTCAAGCGCGATTAGTCTCGTTGGAAAGCTAAGACATGGGGCTACAAGTTCAATGCATCAAAGCGAGAACCCGATTCGGCCCTCTAAGATAGTCAAAATTGCTTATCAACAAACACTTGGTTCATTCTTGTCCACGTCTTCTTGTCTCGTTTTTGACCATTCTTGTCGACCTTTACTCAGAAGTCTAACTATATCTGGAGTTATAGAACCGCGATTCAAGCACGATTACTCTCGTTGGAAAGCTAAGACATGAGCCTACAAGTTCAATGCTTCAAGAAGAACCCGTTCGGCCTCTAAGATAGTCAAAATTCCTTATCAACAAACACATGGACTTTTACTTGTCTCGTTTCGAAATGCTACTATCCGAGCTCTACTAAGAATTTTGACTATGTCCGAGTTATATAAATGCAATTCAAGCGCGATTAGTCTCGTTGGAAAGCTAAGACATGGGGCTACAAGTTCAATGCATCAAGCGGGAACCCGAGTCGGCCTCTAAGATAGTCAAAATTGCTTATCAACAAACACTTGGTATTCTTGTCCACGTCTTACTGTCTCGTTTTTGAACTATTCCTTCTCGACCTTTACTCAGAATTCTAACTATATCTGGAGTTATAGAACTGCGATTCAAGCACGATTACTCTCGTTGGAAAGCTAAGACATGAGCCTACAAGTTCAATGCTTCAAGAAGAACCCAGGTCAGCCTCTAAGATAGTCAAAATTCCTTATCAACAAACACATGGACTTTTCTTGTCTCGTTTACGAAATGCTACTATCCGAGCTCTACTAAGAATTTTGACTATATCTGGAGTTATATAACTGCAATTCAAGCGCGATTACTCTCGTTGGAAAGCTAAGACATGGGGCTACAAGTTCAATGCATCAAGAACAACCCAGTTCAGCCTCTAAGATAGTCAAAATTGCTTATCAACAAACACTTGACCATTCTTGTCCACGTCTTACTATCTCGTTTACGAACATTCTTTGTCGACCTCTACTCGGAATTCTAACTATATCTGGAGTTATAGAACTATGATTCAAGCGCGATTACTCTCGTTGGAAAGCTAAGACATGAGGCTACAAGTTCAATGCATCAAGAAGAACCCGGAGTCGGCCTCTAAGATAGTCAAAATTGCTTATCAACAAACACATGGACTAGATAGTATAGAGCAAGCAAGGGGTCGATCCCACAAGGAAGTTTCAAGTCGATTTTTATGTTGTACATTATGTAATTGGTGGGATTTGGTTTGTGATTATCTAAACTATGGCGGCAATTAAAGTAGCAAACAAAATCAATTAAAGCCGAAACTTATCAAGAAAACGAACCTTTTTCAGCAAGCACAGATCCACCAACCCAGGAAATTAGAACCGATCCTTAAAACGAAAATTGCAGTTTATGTTCCGAAATTTTATCTTTTCTTAACGTTGATTAATTAACGGATCCGCCGTATAACTAATCCTAACCAACAAACAATCAAAGTGTCCGCACTAATGATTCAATTTAATGGTAGCTTTAAGAACTAGATAATTTCATCAAGATTAACATACAAGGCTGTCCTTGACTTGTTGTGTCACTTTTCTGAAATGTGTTTTCCCTAAGTTCAATAACGATTATCTTCCCACAATTATCAAGTTTCTTAGTTGCTTCACAAGTTCATATATCACAACTCCGGTTTTGATATTAAACTTAGCAATAGATTGTTCACAACAATAACTTAGAGTCCGCTCTAGCAATCATCAACAACAATCATAGGAAATATGCATAGGAAAACAATCATACTCATTCATAACATAACCGAAAATAAAAGGAAGAATAAATCTCACGGTTCTTGAAATCCGAAGGTTTGTTGTGTCCTTTGCAACCAAGAAAAGAGCTTAGCCTTGCATAACTATTGAACAACTACTTCTAAAGAATGAAAAGAGCATGATTTTTGGGTTTGTAGAGGAGAGAATTTGTGTTTATTCTCTGTGGCCGCTCTTCCTTCTGCTCTCTCCCTCTTTTCTGTGTCTTTGCCCTCCTTCTCTCTTTCTTTTTATATGCTAAGAAACCTAGTCTCTATTTTACAAAGTAGTCCTCCCTTGAGTTGGCGGTTTACATTTAAGTACTTCAATAACTATTTTTCCTAAAGGAGAAATAGCCTTGCATGAAATCTTCAAGCTCTGACTTAGAGGAGCTAAATTGCTGATATAAAAACTTGGATGACGGTTTAGATGCTTGAATGTAATTTGGACTTGTTCTTCACGAAACCTGTTTGCTGCAGAATTCAGTTGTCATCTTTGAAAAATCATATCTCCCTCGTATGACATCTTTTTTGGCTGACACTTGGAGCGTTGATAGGTATTTAAGTCAGGAATCCACGCAAATTGAGTTTGCATCAATTGGACTTCTGTAGCTCAGATATTAAATTTTGAATGGCCAAAGGTCAACATTGGCAGAATGCGAGATTAGACTTTGCGGGATGTGATTTCCATGATCTTTCTCTTTTTATTTTTCTTGCATTACATTTCCAGAAAGGTATGGATGTTAGCTTTTTAGTGCCCTTGGAATCACTTCATTTCGATCTCTAGAACTCACGCTCTGCAGAAAACATTGATCGAACATCAAATCTGCCAATTACCTCCAATTTACTCCTTTTTGCATCTTTCATCCAAAAGTGCCTTCAAAACATAAAACAAAGAATATCAAGGCATTTTATATATAAAACATGGACAAAACATTAGGTAGATGTGGGTGAAACTATCGAATAATATGGTTACATCAAATACCCCCACACTTAGCTCTTGCTCGTCCTCGAGAAAGGATAAATAAAATCAAATTGAAAATAACTATGATCAATCTCTTAATCTCCCATCAATGTCCAAGAATATATGCATTATAAACAAGAATACAATCAAGAATGATAAATAGTATATTTCTCATGAATTCATTTACATGCAAACTTCAAAACTCAATTAATCATCGGGATTTAAATGAAATCTATGCCATGCCAAAGTGATAGGTCCTCTCATTGATATACACTCCAACACTCATGTGTTTAGGGTTTATGTGTTTAAATCTCTCAAATTCAATCAAAGAGTATGTTCTACCATAAGCTTGCTCTTCAATCTCATCTCCATTACTAACATATTACAAACAATGCATGAATCAAAAGGTCTTATTTTCCAGTTGTAATGGGGCTAAGGTTAATGGTGAGGTAAAAGAGAGTAAAGAAAAGGTTCAAACCAAAGAAAGTAGAGCATTCTAAAAAATGATATTTCAAACAAGATATTTCATCAAAGCACATAAATTTTCCTTCTTTAATCACCAAATGCTTAGCTTCTTTTGATTTCAAGCTTTTTCAACATAAAATCTCAAGAACATAAAGGAACACTTTTTCTTTTTCTTTGTTTTTTTTTCTTTCTTTTTTTAACCTTTGGCAACTTTGCCCATCTTTTTCATCAAGCATCACTTCTTCTTTCTTTTCACATAATTTCCAACCATAATTCCATGAGATATCATAAGTATATGCTCTACTAATCCTTGGCCAAGGGAAAAGGAAAACATATAAAAAGTTAAGGCTTATACATGGATAAAGCAAAGAAAAGATAAACAAGCTCAAAAGGGGCTCACTAAGGATAATATGCTTTAGGTTGACTTTTTGGTTCAAGTGATTAAAATTCCTAATGCCTTTATCATCTTCATGTATATTTGTAATGGAATATAATCTCAATAAGATATGAAGCAAGTTCTAGAGATACATATCATTGAAAGAATGCACACTCAAAGAATATAATGTTGAAGGCTCAAAGCTTGCATTGGTATAACACTATAAAGTCAACATGGCATATTCTCAAAGTCAATCCCTAAACCAATTAAACCTTAAAATTTGCATGCATACTTCTTCATTTGATTTATATCTTCATCTATCTCAATTAATTCTCATACATAATACTCATATTCTCAAAAACCAATGGGAGTTAAAAAGATCAAACACAAATTTTTTTTTTTAGAACAACAAAGAAAACTAAAATTCTCCCAATACCCCCACACTTAAAACATAACATTGTCCTCAATGTTGAAATAAAAGCAAAGGAACATAAGAGAATGACAAAAAATAAATTAAAATGCGAAAAAAAAAAGATAAGGAAAAAGAAAGCAAATCTGATTTTTTTTTATGCTTGGGTTGCCTCCCGAGTAAGCGCTTTTGTTTTATGTCATTGTCTTGACATGTGGCATGCTCATTCTTCATAGATTGGTTCAGCTAACTCTGAAGCGGTGAGTTACATCGTCCAACCTTCATAGAAAGGTTTTAAACGATGCCCATTAACCTTGAGTACTTTATTGGTTTCTAAACTTGTAATTTCAACTGCACCATAAGAAAAAACATTAGAAACAACAAATGGTCCAATCCAACGAGAGCGCAATTTTCCAGGAAAAATTTTCAAACGCGAATGATAAAGAAGGACTTTGTCTCCAACATGAAACTCCTTTCTTGTAAGCATTCGGTCATGAAGATTCTTAGTCTTTTCTTTGTAAATCCTTGCATTCTCGTAAGCATCATTTCGAATTTCTTCCAACTCTTGCGAGTTGTAGTTTTCTTGCAATCCCAGCGACATCATAATCCATGTTACATTGTTTAATGGCCCAAAAAGCTTTGTGTTCAAGCTCCACCGGTAGATGACATGCTTTCCCATAAATCATTCTATAAGGTGACATTCCTATAGGTGATTTATAAGCGGTCCGATAAGCCCAAAGTGCATCTCCAAGACGTAGACTCCAATCTCGCCGGTTAGGTTGCACTTTTTTCTCCAAAATGGACTTGATTTCTCGATTTGAAATTTCAGCTTGGCCATTCGTTTGAGGATGATATCTTGTGGAAGTTCGATGAGTCACATGATATTTGCGTAGCAATGCTTCCATGGAACGATTACGAGAAATGAGTGCCACGATCACTAATGATAGCTTTAGGGATTCCAAACTGTCAAATATATGAGTCTACGACAAAATCTAAAACAACCTTAGCATCGTTAGTTCGTGTGGCTTTCGCCTCAATCCATTTGGACACATAATCAACAAGAAGAAGAATATAAAGATTGCCAAATGAAGAAGGAAATGGACCCATAAAGTCAATACCCCAAACATCAAAAATTTCACTTACAAGAATATTCGTTAAAGGCATTTGATTCTTATGAGTGATATTACATTCTTTGGCATTTTTCACATGATTTGCGAAGTGATATGCATCTTTAAAAATAGAAGGCCAATAGAAACCACTTTCAAGTACCTTGTGGGTCGTTTCTTTTTGCTCCAAAATGCCCACCACAAGAATGAGAATGACAAAAAGTGAGAATGGAATGAAATTCATCTTGTGGTACACACCTCCTTACTACTTGATCCGCACAAAATTTCCAAAGGTAAGGATCGTCCCAAAAATAATATTTAGCATCGGCTCGTAACTTATCTTTTTGGGGTTTAGACAAACTTGGAGGGAATTCTTTGGTGACTAAATAGTTTACCAAATCGGCATACCATGGTCTTGTAGAGGAATGCAACATATACAAGCTGCTCATCGGGGAATGTCTCTCTTATTGTTTCGATCTGTATATCCTCGGTCCTCGGTCGGCTCAAGTGATCGGCCACATGGTTTTCGGCACCTTTTTTGTCTTTGATCTCAAGATCGAATTCTTGTAAAAGCAAGATCCACCTAATCGGTCTTGGTTTGGACTCCTTCTTCTTCAAAAGATACACGAGAGCTGCATGGTCGGTAAAAACAATGACTTTTGTACCAAGTAGATATGACCTGAATTTTTCAAGAGCAAACACCACTGCAAAAGTTCCTTTTCGGTTGTATGGTAATTGCATTGTGCTCCATCCAACATGCGAGAAGCATATGGCGATAACATGCAAATTCTTCCCAATTCTTTGCCCAAGCACGGCTCCTACCGCATAATCACTCGCATCACACATTATCTCAAAAGGTTCATCCCAATTTGGTGGTTGGATGATAGGGGCGGATGTGACACGTCTCTTAAGCTCATCATGGGCATCTTTACATGCTTGATCAAACACAAAATCCACTTCTTTGGCTAATAGTTTGCACAAGGGTCTTTGTAATCTTGAGAAATCTTTGATAAAGCGTCGATAGAAACCTACATGGCCTAGAAAAGAACGAACTTCCCTCACGCATGAGGGGTAAGGCAATGATGAAATAACATCTATCTTAGCTTTATCAACCTCTAATCCACGTGAAGACACAACATGCCCAAGAACTATTCCTTGTTCTACCATAAAATAACACTTTTCATAGTTCAAGACAAGGTTAGTTTCAATGCACCTTTTCAAGATTAAAGATAAATTTTCTAGACATTTATCAAAAGAATCACCATACACCGTGAAATCATCCATAAAAACCTCAATTATTCTTTCAACATAGTCGGAAAAAATACTCATCATGCATCTTTGAAAAGTTGCGGGAGCATTACGAGAGACCAAAAGGCATTCTTCTATATGCATATGTACCAAATGGACATGTAAATGTAGTCTTTTCTTGATCCTCGGGATTAATAACAATCGATTGTATCCACTATATCCATCAAGAAAGCAATAAAAAGACTTACACTGCTAGGCGTTCAAGCATTTGATCCATGAATGGTAATGGGAAATGATCTTTGCGTGTAGAAAGATTGAGCTTTACGTAATCAACACACATTCTCCATCCACTCGAGATGCGAGTAGGAATGAGCTCATCATTTTTGTTTTTCACCAATGTGATTCCGGTCTTTTTGGGCACCACATGGATTGGCGCGACCCATTTCTTGTCGGTGATGGGGTAAATGACTCCTGCATCTAACAATTTCAAAATTTCAGCTTTCACTACCTCCATCATAGGCGGGTTCAACCTCCTTTGCATTTCCCTTGTTGGTTTTGCGTTGTCCTCCAATAGTATGTGATGCATACACATTGAGGGACTAATACCCTTGATGTCGGCTAAAGTCCATCCAATGGCCGTCTTGTGATCACACAACAACTTCACAAGTTTTTCCTCTTGCATACTTGTCAAACCTTTTGCTATGATAACGGGAAGTGTATTGTTGTCGCCAATGAATACATACTTCAAATTATCGGGCAAAGGTTTTAATTCTAACTCGGGGGCTGTAAAATAGATGGCAAAAGCTTTTTATGTGAGAGTACTAAATCAACAAAGACATTACCATGGGGAACGGTTTGCAAAGCTTGTAAGGCCAATACTTGATTCGTGCACGTTTTGGGGAACACACACGTGCCTCTCCATCTCTTCTATCTTGGTGAAATCATAGCCGTAGCTCAAAGCTATGCTTAATCCATCTTCGCAATCAAAATCACAAACTTGCTTGCACACACTTATCAATTTGGTCATAACATGTGATAGAATAAACATTGCTATAAGGATATTTCATTGCATCATGAAAATTGAATTCAATTTTTTCATCTCCTACTTCCATAGACAAGGTATCCTTACCACAATCAATCTTTGCGTTGGCGGTTTTCAAGAATGGTCTCCCAAACAATATAGGAGTGTTGGTTGATGAATCACAAGAATCATGTTCCATATCAAGAATATAAAAATCACATGGAATAACCAAACTATCAATCTTGACTAGGACATCTTCTATCACACCAAGTGGGTAAACAAAACTACGATCCGCAAGTTGTATTACAATGCTAGTTTTATTCAAAGGCTCAAGACTAAGAGAATCATAAACATGTTTGGGCATAACACTAATGGATGCACCTAAATCGCATAAAGCTCTTTTAAAACTAGCATTACCAATAACACATGGGATAGTAAACGCACTCGGGTCTTTTTGTTTCAAAGGCGATTCTTTTGAACAACGGCGAGATACAACTTCACCCATACTTACCGTTTCATGACCTTTCGGTTTGAAAGCTCTCTTGGTAGTACACAACTCCTTCAAGAATTTTGCATACTTGGGAATTTGCTTGATAGCATCAAGCAAAGGAATGTTGAGTTCCACTTTCTTGAAAACCTCTAAAATCTCTTTTTCTTTTTCTTCTTTCTTTGACCTAGAAGAACTCACGGAAAAGGTGGAATTGTTTTAAAACTAGAATTCATTGAGTGAGGAGTTACCTTTGGAGTGTTGGTCTTTATTTCAGTTTGTGGAGGAGGAGGAGGATGTTTGTTCTTTGTACTCAATTCAGTTTCTATCTCTTCTTCTTCCTCCATCTCAATTTGTTTCGACCTTTTCTCTTCAATTTCTTTCCCACTTCGCAACATGATCGCACTAACATTCTCTTTTGGATTCAATGCTTGGGAGGACAACTTTCCATTCATTTGTGCTTCCAATTTCCCTACACTTGAAGCTACTTGCCCCATTTGCTTTTCCAAGTTGTGAATACTTGACCTTGTTTCTGTTGAAAAGACATGACATTTTGTTGCAAGGTAACAGTATTAGAAGCCAAAGTTTTCATCATCTCACGAAGATCATCATTGGATGATGACCCCATAACATTGGAGTTTGTAAATGGAGGGGGTTGTCTTGCTTGATAATTTTGTTGGGGTTTGAAATCCATGGGGATGGAACCGTCGGCCTTGATTGCCTTGTTGGGATGGGTTGCCATAGCGTAAGTTGGGATGATCTCTCCATCCGGGATTGTACGTGTTGGAAAAGGGATCATATTTACGCTTGGGGGCTGTCCGTTGAATGTTCCATCAATTGCATGAGCTTGTTCAATGTAATCTTCTTGCATTGTTGGGCACATATCCGAAGCATGTCCTTGTAAGGAGCATATGCTACAAACTTTCACCTTTTGCACATTTCCACAAGCCAAAGAACGCACAAGAGAAGTAAGATCATTAACTTTATTTTCAAGGTTAGAAATACTTACCTCATTTACTCGTTTGTTGGAGAAGTCTCCACGAGTGCCAAATTGTTTTGAGTTGGTTGCCATGTTTGAGATCAATTGGCGTGCGGCCTCGGGTGTCTTATCCACCAATGCGCCTCCACTTGCAGCATCAATGATATTACGGTCGGTAGGCATCAATCCTTCATAGAAATATTGAATGAGCAGCTGATCGGGTATTTGATGATGAGGACATTGAATACGAGTTGCTCAAATCTTTCCCAATATTCAGAGAGTGTCTCCCCATGAGATTGCCGAATCCCACATATTTCTTTCCTTATGTTGGCAACTCGAGATGCTTTGGGAAATACTTCTCAAGGAAAATCTTCTTCATGGCATTCCAAGTTCCAATAGATCCTGGGAGAATAGAGAAAAGCCATGCCTTTGCTTTGCCCCCTTCAAAGAGAAAGGGAAAGCTTTCAACTTAACTTGTTCTTCATCAACTCCATTCGGTTTCATGCCAACACAAACCATATGGAACTCCTTGAGATGAGTATGAGGATCTTCTCTCGCAAGACCATTAAATGTTGGTAACAAATGTATAAAACCAGATTTGAGCTCAAAGTTTACATTATTGTCAATGTTTATGCACAATGGTTGATTTTCCACATTAGGAGCAGACAAGCTCCTTGAGTGTTTGTTGCCGTGCAACCGCCATGGTGTTGAGGCGAGCTTCCTTTCTTAACCCGCGTAAAGTGCTTTCTATTTCAAGATCAACCTGCACTTGAATTTGATTAGTAGAACGGGTCACGAGGCATAAATTGCTAAGGAAACTCAAAAGAAGGTAACCACATAAGAGATCGAAAACAATGCAAATTGTACGAAAATCCTACGGTAGAAAACTAAAACTGTCTAAAAACACTAGAAAACAGTGGAATTTGGCCACAATAGGATGGGGCTAGTGATTAATCACTAGTCCTGTTCAGAACGTCGTTTCCCTTCAGGAAAGAAAAGGCCAATACCTAATTCCACCAAAAACTCTGTTTTGAACATGCCGTGCCGCAAGTGAACAAGATCTTGCCTCAAGTCAAAATTCTGTTTCTCTTTTTTTTTTAAATCACAGCAAATAAAAATAACAGTACAAGCACAAGAATCAACTAAAATTACCTCCCCGGCAACGGCGCCAAAATTTGTTGCGATGTCGCGGTCGCACAAATTAATTACCCTAGCTTCAACACAACACACAAGATAGTATATAGCAAGCAAGGGGTCGATCCCACAAGGAAGTTTCAAGTCGATTTTTATGTTGTACATTATGTAATTGGGGGGATTTGGTTTGTGATTATCTAAACTATGGCAGCAATTAAAGTAGCAAACAAAATCAATTAAAACCGAAACTTATCAAGAAAACGAACCTTGGTCGCAAGCACACATCCACCAACGGAAATTAGAACCGATCCTTGAAACGAAAATTGCAGTTTATGTTCCGAAATTTTATCTTTTCTTAACGTTGATTAATTAACGGATCCGCCGTATAACTAATCCTAACCAACAAACAATCAAAGTGTCCGCACTAATGATTCAATTTAATGGTAGCTTTAAGAACTAGATAATTTCATCAAGATTAACATACAAGCATCCCATGACTTGTGTCACTTTGTTCAAATGTTTTCCCTAAGTTCAATAACGTAGTTCCGCCACAATTATCAAGCTTAGTTGCTTCACAAGTTCATATATCACAACTCCGGTTTTGATATTAAACTTAGCAATAGATTGTTCACAACAATAACTTAGAGTCCGCTCTAGCAATCATCAACAACAATCATAGGAAATATGCATAGGAAAACAATCATACTCATTCATAACATAAACGAAAATAAAAGGAAGAATAAATCTCACGGTTCTTGAAATCCGAAGGTTTGTTGTGTCCTTGCAACCAAGAAAAGAGCTTAGCCTTGCATAACTATTGAACAACTACTTCTAAAGAATGAAAAGAGCATGATTTTTGGGTTTGTAGAGGAGAGAATTTGTGTTTATTCTCTGTGGCTTCCGCCTCCTTCTTGCTCTCCCTCTTTTCTGGCTTGCCTCCTTCTGCTCTCCCTCTTTCTGGCGTCGTTTGCCTCCTTCTCTCTTTCTTTTTATATGCTAAGAAACCCTAGTCTCTATTTTACAAAGTAGTCCTCCCTTGAGTTGGCGGTTTACATTTAAGTACTTCAATAACTATTTTTCCTAAAAGGAGAAATAGCCTTGCATGAAATCTTCAAGCTCTGACTTAGAGGAGCTAAATTGCTGATATAAAAACTTGGATGACGGTTTAGATGCTTCGGAATGTAATTTGGACTTGTTCTTCACGAAACTTGTTTGCTGGCAGAATTCAGTTGTCATCTTTGAAAAATCATATCTCCCTCGTATGACATCTTTTTTGGCTGACACTTGGAGCGTTGATAGGTATTTAAGTCAGGAATCCACGCAAATTGAGTTTGCATCAATTGGACTTCTGTAGCTCCAGATATTAAATTTTGAATGGCCAAAGGTCAACATTGGCAGAATGCGAGATTAGACTTTGCAGGATGTGATTTCCATGATCTTTCTCTTTTTATTTTTCTTGCATTACATTTCCAGAAAGGTATGGATGTTAGCTTTTTAGTGCCACTGGAATCACTTCATTTCGATCTCTAGAACTCACGCTCTGCAGAAAACATTGACTGAACATCAAATCTGCCAATTACCTCCAATTTACTCCTTTTTGCATCTTTCATCCAAAAGTGCCTTCAAAACATAAAACAAAGAATATCAAGGCATTTTATATATAAAACATGGACAAAACATTAGGTAGATGTGGGTGAAACTATCGAATAATATGGTTACATCAAATACCCCCACACTTAGCTCTTGCTCGTCCTCGAGAAAGGATAAATAAAATCAAATTGAAAATAACTATGATCAATCTCTTAATCTCCCATCAATGTCCAAGAATATATGCATTATAAACAAGAATACAATCAAGAATGATAAATAGTATATTTCTCATGAATTCATTTACATGCAAACTTCAAAACTCAATTAATCATCGGGATTTAAATGAAATCTATGCCATGCCAAAGTGATAGGTCCTCTCATTGATATACACTCCAACACTCATGTGTTTAGGGTTTATGTGTTTAAATCTCTCAAATTCAATCAAAGAGTATGTTCTACCATAAGCTTGCTCTTCAATCTCATCTCCATTACTAACATATTACAAACAATGCATGAATCAAAAGGTCTTATTTTACGGTTGTAATGGGGCTAAGGTTAATGGTGAGGTAAAAGAGAGTAAAAGAAAAGGTTCAAACCAAAGAAAGTAGAGCATTCTAAAAAATGATATTTCAAACAAGATATTTCATCAAAGCACATAAATTTTCCTTCTTTAATCACCAAATGCTTAGCTTCTTTTGATTTCAAGCTTTTTCAACATAAAATCTCAAGAACATAAAGGAACACTTTTTCTTTTTCTTTGTTTTTTTTTTCTTTCTTTTTTAACCTTTGGCAACTTTGCCCATCTTTTCATCAAGCATCACTTCTTCTTTCTTTTCACATAATTTCCAACCATAATTCCATGAGATATCATAAGTATATGCTCTACTAATCCTTGGCCAAGGGAAAAGGAAAACATATAAAAAGTTAAGGCTTATACATGGATAAAGCAAAGAAAAGATAAACAAGCTCAAAAGGGGCTCACTAAGGATAATATGCTTTAGGTTGACTTTTTGGTTCAAGTGATTAAAATTCCTAATGCCTTTATCATCTTCATGTATATTTGTAATGGAATATAATCTCAATAAGATATGAAGCAAGTTCTAGAGATACATATCATTGAAAGAATGCACACTCAAAGAATATAATGTTGAAGGCTCAAAAGCTTGCATTGGTATAACACTATAAAGTCAACATGGCATATTCTCAAAGTCAATCCCTAAACCAATTAAACCTTAAAATTTGCATGCATACTTCTTCATTTGATTTATATCTTCATCTATCTCAATTAATTCTCATACATAATACTCATATTCTCAAAAACCAATGGGAGTTAAAAAGATCAAACACAAATTTTTTTTTTTTTTTTAGAACAACAAAGAAAACTAAAATTCTCCCAATACCCCCCACACTTAAAACATAACATTGTCCTCAATGTTGAAATAAAAGCAAAGGAACATAAGAGAATGACAAAAAATAAATTAAAATGCGAAAAAAAAAAGATAAGGAAAAAGAAAGCAAATCTGATTTTTTTATCTGCTGGGTTGCCTCCCGAAGCGCTTTTGTTTTATGTCATTGTCTTGACATGTGGCATGCTCATTCTTCATAGATTGGTTCAGCTAACTCTACGAAGCGGTGAGTTACGTCGTCCAACCTTCATAGAAAGGTTTTAAACGATGCCCATTAACCTTGAGTACTTTATTGGTTTCTAAACTTGTAATTTCAACTGCACCATAAGAAAAAACATTAGAAACAACAAATGGTCCAATCCAACGAGAGCGCAATTTTCCGGGAAAAATTTTCAAACGCGAATGATAAAGAAGGACTTTGTCTCCAACATGAAACTCCTTTCTTGTAAGCATTCGGTCATGAAGATTCTTAGTCTTTTCTTTGTAAATCCTTGCATTCTCGTAAGCATCATTTCGAATTTCTTCCAACTCTTGCGGTTGTAGTTTTCTTGCAATCCCAGCTGACATCATAATCCATGTTACATTGTTTAATGGCCCAAAAAGCTTTGTGTTCAAGCTCCACTAGGTAGATGACATGCTTTCCCATAAATCATTCTATAAGGTGACATTCCTATAGGTGATTTATAAGCGGTTCGATAAGCCCAAAGTGCATCTCCAAGACGTAGACTCCAATCTCGCCGGTTAGGTTGCACTTGTTTTCTCCAAAATGGACTTGATTTCTCGATTTGAAATTTCAGCTTGGCCATTCGTTTGAGGATGATATCTTTGTGGAAGTTCGATGAGTCACATGATATTTGCGTAGCAATGCTTCCATGGAACGATTACGAAATGAGTGCCACGATCACTAATGATAGCTTTAGGGATTCCAAACCTGTCAAATATATGAGTCCTGACAAAATCTAAAACAACCTTAGCATCGTTAGTTCGTGTGGCTTTCGCCTCAATCCATTTGAACACATAATCAACAACAAGAAGAATATAAAGATTGCCAAATGAAGAAGGAAATGGACCCATAAAGTCAATACCCCAAACATCAAAAATTTCACTTACAAGAATATTCGTTAAAGGCATTTGATTCTTATGAGTGATATTACCTGTTCTTTGGCATTTTTCACATGATTTGCGAAGTGATATGCATCTTTAAAAATAGAAGGCCAATAGAAACCACTTTCAAGTACCTTGTGGGCTGTTCTTTTTGCTCCAAAATGCCCACCACAAGAATGAGAATGACAAAAAGTGAGAATGGAATGAAATTCATCTTGTGGTACACACCTCCTTACTACTTGATCCGCACAAAATTTCCAAAGGTAAGGATCGTCCCAAAAATAATATTTAGCATCGGCTCGTAACTTATCTTTTTGGGGTTTAGACAAACTGGAGGGAATTCTTTGGTGACTAAATAGTTTACCAAATCGGCATACCATGGTCTTGTAGAGGAATGCAACATGTACAAGCGCTCATCGGGGAATGTCTCTCTTATTGTTTCGATCTATATATCCTCGGTCCTCGGTCGGCTCAAGTGATCGGCCACATGGTTTTCGGCACCTTTTTTGTCTTTGATCTCAAGATCGAATTCTTGTAAAAGCAAGATCCACCTAATCGAGTCTTGGTTTGGACTCCTTCTTCTTCAAAAGATACCGAGAGAGCTGCATGGTCGGTAAAAACAATGACTTTTGTACCAAGTAGATATGACCTGAATTTTTCAAGAGCAAACACCATCGCAAAAAAGTTCCTTTTCGGTTGTATGGTAATTGCATTGTGCTCCATCCAACATGCGAGAAGCATATGCGATAACATGCAAATTCTTCCCAATTCTTTGCCCAAGCACGGCTCCTACCGCATAATCACTCGCATCACACATTATCTCAAAAGGTTCATCCCAATTTGGTGGTTGGATGATAGGGGCGGATGTGACACGTCTCTTAAGCTCATCATGGGCATCTTTACATGCTTGATCAAACACAAAATCCACTTCTTTGGCTAATAGTTTGCACAAGGGTCTTGTAATCTTCGAGAAATCTTTGATAAAGCGTCGATAGAAACCTACATGGCCTAAAAAAAGAACGAACTTCCCTCACGCATGAGGGGTAAGGCAATGATGAAATAACATCTATCTTAGCTTTATCAACCTCTAATCCACGTGAAGACACAACATGCCCAAGAACTATTCCTTGTTCTACCATAAAATAACACTTTTCATAGTTCAAGACAAGGTTAGTTTCAATGCACCTTTTCAAGATTAAAGATAAATTTTCTAGACATTTATCAAAAGAATCACCATACACCGTGAAATCATCCATAAAAACCTCAATTATTCTTTCAACATAGTCGAGAAAAATACTCATCATGCATCTTTGAAAAGTTGCGGGAGCATTACGAGAGACCAAAAGGCATTCTTCTATATGCATATGTACCAAATGGACATGTAAATGTAGTCTTTTCTTGATCCTCGGGATTAATAACAATCTGATTGTATCCACTATATCCATCAAGAAAGCAATAAAAAGACTTACCTAGGCGTTCAAGCATTTGATCCATGAATGGTAATGGGAAATGATCTTTGCGTGTAGAAAGATTGAGCTTTACGTAATCAACACACATTCTCCATCCACTCGAGATGCGAGTAGGAATGAGCTCATCATTTTTGTTTTTCACCAATGTGATTCCGGTCTTTTTGGGCACCACATGGATTGGCGCGACCCATTTACTGTCAGTGATGGGGTAAATGACTCCTGCATCTAACAATTTCAAAATTTCAGCTTTCACTACCTCCATCATAGGCGGTATAGGTATTTAAGTCAGGAATCCACGCAAATTGAGTTTGCATCAATTGGACTTCTGTAGCTCCAGATATTAAATTTTGAATGGCCAAAGGTCAACATTGGCGAGAATGCGAGATTAGACTTTGCGGGATGTGATTTCCATGATTTTTCTCTTTTTATTTTTCTTGCATTACATTTCCGAGAAGGTATGGATGTTAGCTTTTTAGTGCCACTGGAATCACTTCATTTCGATCTCTAGAACTCACGCTCTGCGAGAAAACATTGATGAACGTCAAATCCGCCAATTACTCCAATTTACTCCTTTTTGCATCTTTCATCCAAAAGTGCCTTCAAAACATAAAACAAAGAATATCAAGGCATTTTATATATAAAACATGGACAAAACATTAGGTAGATGTGGGTGAAACTATCGAATAATATGGTTACATCACCAGGTCAGCCTCTAAGATAGTCAAAATTGCTTATCAACAAACACATGGACTTTTACTTGTCTCGTTTCGAAATGCTACTATCCGACCTCTACTCGAAATTCTAACTATATCGGGAGTTATATAACGCAATTCAAGAGCGATTAGTCTCGTTGGAAAGCTAAGACATGGGGCTACAAGTTCAATGCATCAAGTAGAACCCAGTCAGCCTCTAAGATAGTCAAAATTGCTCATCAAGAAACACATGGACTTTTCTTGTCTCGTTTACGAAATGTTACTATCTAACCTCTACTCGAGAATTTTGACTATATCCGGAGTTATATAACGCAATTCAAGCGCGATTAGTCTCGTTGGAAAGCTAAGACATGGGGCTACAAGTTCAATGCATCAAGAACAACCCGAGTCGGCTTCTAAGATAGTCAAAATTGCTCATCAAGAAACACATGGACTTTCACCGTCTCAGTTTCGAAATGTTACTATCCGACCTCTACTCAGAATTTTGACTATATCGGAGTTATATAAGCCGCAATTCAAGCGCTATTCATCTCGTTGGAAAGCTAAGACATGGGGCTACAAGTTCAATGCATCAAGCAGAACCCAGTTCAGCCTATAAGATAGTCAAAATTGCTTATCAACAAACACTTGACCGTTACCTTGTCCACGTCTTCTTGTCTCATTTTTGAACTGTATTCTTGTCGACCTCTACTCGGAATTCTAACTATATCTCGGAGTTATAGAACTGCGATTCAAGCGCGATTACTCTCGTTGGAAAGCTAAGACAAGAGGCTACAAGTTTAATGCATCAAGAAGAACCCGAGTCAACCTCTAAGATAGTCAAAATTGCTCATCAACAAACACATGGACTTTTACCGTCTCGTTTCGAACATTCTTGTCGACCTCTACTCGAATTCTAACTATATCCGGAGTTATAGAACGCAATTCAAGCGCGATTACTCTCGTTGGAAAGCTAAGACATGAGGCTACAAGTTCAATGCATCGGGAAGAACCCGGTTCCGCCTCTAAGATAGTCAAAATTGCTTATCAACAAACACTTGGACTTTTACTGTCTCGTTTCGAATCAGTATCTTGTCGACCTCTACTTAGAATTTTAACTATATCTCGGAGTTATTGAACGCGATTCAAGCGCGATTACTCTCATTGGAAAGCTAAGACATGAGGCTACAAGTTCAATGCATCAAGAAGAACCTAGGTCAGCCTCTAAGATAGTCAAAATTGCTCATCAACAAACACATGGACTTTTACCTGTCTCGTTTCGAATCATTCTTGTCGACCTCTACTCGGAATTCTAACTATATCGGAGTTATAGAACTGCGATTCAAGCGCGATTACTCTCATTGGAAAGCTAAGACATGAGGCTGCAAGTTCAATGCATCAAGAAGAACCCAAGTCAGCCTCTAAGATAGTCAAAATTGCTCACAACAAACACATGGACTTTTACTTGTCTCGTTTACGAATTCTTGATCGACCTCTACTCGAGAATTCTAACTATATCCCGAGTTATAGAACTGCGATTCAAGCGCGATTACTCTCGTTGGAAAGCTAAGACATGAGGCTACAAGTTCAATGCATCAAGAAGAACCCGGTTACGCCTCTAAGATAGTCAAAATTGCTTATCAACAAACACTTGGACTTTTACTATCTCGTTTACGAACATTCTTGTCCGACCTCTACTTAGAATTTTAACTATATCCGGAGTTATCGAACTGCGATTCAAGCGCGATTACTCTCATTGGAAAGCTAAGACATGAGGCTACAAGTTCAATGCATCAAGCGGAACCCGGTTCGGCCTCTAAGATAGTCAAAATTGCTTATCAACAAACACTTGGACTTCGTCCACGTCTTCTTGTCTCGTTTTTGAATTGTTACTTGTCGACCTCTACTCGGACTTTTAACTATATCTCGGAGTTATAGAACTGCGATTCAAGCGTCATTACTCTCATTGGAAAGCTAAGACAAGAGGCTACAAGTTCAAAGCATTAAGAAGAACCCGGTTACGCCTCTAAGATAGTCAAAATTGCTCATCAAGAAACACATGGACTTTCACTGTCTCATTTACGAAATGTTACTATCGCACCTCTACTCAGAATTTTGACTATATCTCGGAGTTATATAACTGCAATTCAAGCGCTATTCATCTCGTTGGAAAGCTAAGACATGGGGCTACAAGTTCAATGCATCAAGCGGAACCCGAGTTCGGCCTATAAGATAGTCAAAATTGCTTATCAACAAACACTTGGACATTCTTGTCCACGTCTTACTTGTCTCGTTTTTGAACTGTTACTGTCGACCTCTACTCGGAATTCTAACTATATCCGGAGTTATAGAACTGCGATTCAAGCGTGATTACTCTCATTGGAAAGCTAAGACAAGAGGCTACAAGTTCAAAGCATTAAGAAGAACCCAGTTCTGCCTCTAAGATAGTCAAAAGTGCTCATCAACAAACACTTGGACATTCTTGTCTCGTTTTTGAACTTATTGTCGACCTCTACTTAGAATTCTAACTATATCTCGGAGTTATAGAACGCAATTCAAGCGCGATTACTCTCGTTGCAAAGCTAAGACATGAGGCTACAAGTTCAATGCATCAAGAAGAACCGAGGTCGGCCTCTAAGATAGTCAAAATTGCTCATCAACAAACACATGGACTTTTACCGTCTCATTTCCGAATCATTCTTGTCGACCTCTACTCGGAATTTTAACAATATCCGGAGTTATAGAACCGAGATTCAAGCGCGATTACTCTCGTTGGAAAGCTAAGACATGAGGCTACAAGTTCAATGCATCAAGAAGAACCTAGTTCTGCCTCTAAGATAGTCAAAATTGATTACCAACAAACACTTGGACTGTTACTGTCTCGTTTCTTAACTATTCTGTCTGACCTCTTCTCAGATTTCTAAGTATATCTAGAGTTATAGAACTGAAATTCAAGCGTGATTACTCTCGTTGGAAAGCTAAGACATGAGGCTACAAGTTCAATGCATCAAGCGGAACCCGGTTCGGCCTCTAAGATAGTCAAAATTGCTTATCAACAAACACTTGGACTTTTACTATCTCGTTTACGAATCATTCTTGTCGACCTCTACTTAGAATTTTAACTATATCTGGAGTTATCGAACTGCGATTCAAGCGCGATTACTCTCGTTGAAAGCTAAGACATGAGGCTACAAGTTCAATGCATCAAGAAGAACCCGAGTTTAGCCTCTAAGATAGTCAAAATTGCTCATCAAGAAACACATGGACTTTTACCTGTCTCGTTTTGAACTGCCTTGTCTAACCTCTACTCGAATTGTAACTATATCCGGAGTTATAGAACTGCGATTCAAGCGCGATTACTCTCGTTGGAAAGCTAAGACATGAGGCTACAAGTTCAATGCATCAAGAAGAACCCAGGTCAGCCTCTAAGATAGTCAAAATTGCTCATCAAGAAACACATGGACTTTCACCGTCTCGTTTCGAAATGTTACTATCTGACCTCTACTCAGAATTTTGACTATATCTGGAGTTATATAACTGCAATTCAAGCGTGATTAGTCTCGTTGGAAAGCTAAGACATGGGGCTACAAGTTCAATGCATCAAGCGGAACCTAGTTCAGCTTCTAAGATTGTCAAAATTGCTCATCAAGAAACACATGGACTTTTACTTGTCTCGTTTCTGAAATGTTACTATCTAACCTCTACTCGGAATTTTGACTATATCCCGAGTTATATAACTGCAATTCAAGCGCGATTAGTCTCGTTGGAAAGCTAAGACATGGGGCTACAAGTTCAATGCATCAAGAAGAACCCAGTTCCTCGCCTCTAAGATAGTCAAAATTGCTTATCAACAAACACTTGGACTTTTACTATCTCGTTTCGACATTCTTTTCAATCGACCTCTACTTAGAATTTAAACTATATCCGGAGTTATCGAACTGCGATTCAAGCGCGATTACTCTCGTTGGAAAGCTAAGACATGAGGCTACAAGTTCAATGCATCAAGCGGAACCCAGTTCAACCTCTAAGATAGTCAAAATTGCTTATCAACAAACACTTGGACTTTTCTTGTCCACGTCTTACTTGTCTCATTTTTGAATTGTTACTGTCTGACCTCTACTCAGACTTTTAACTATATCTGGAGTTATAGAACTGCGATTCAAGCGTGATTACTCTCATTGGAAAGCTAAGACAAGAGGCTAGAAGTTCAAAGCATTAAGAAGAACCCAGTTACGCATCTAAGATAGTCAAAAGTGCTCATCAACAACCACTTGGACCATCATTCTTGTCTCGTTTTTGAACAGTTAGTGTCGACCTCTACTTAGAATTCTAACTATATCTCGGAGTTATAAAAGCGCAATTCAAGCGCGATTACTCTCGTTGCAAAGCTAAGACATGAGGCTACAAGTTCAATGCATCAAGAAGAACCCGAGTTCGGCCTCTAAGATAGTCAAAATTGCTCATCAAGAAACACATGGACTTTTCTGTCTCGTTTCGAACCGTTACTTGTCTAACCTCTACTCGAATTGTAACTATATCTGGAGTTATAGAACTGCGATTCAAGCGCGATTACTCTCGTTGGAAAGCTAAGACATGAGGCTACAAGTTCAATGCATCAAGAAGAACCCAGTCAGCCTCTAAGATAGTCAAAATTGCTCATCAAGAAACACATGGACTTTCACCTTGTCTCTCGTTTCGAAATGTTACTATCCGACCTCTACTCAGAATTTTGACTATATCCGGAGTTATATAACTGCAATTCAAGCGTGATTAGTCTCGTTGGAAAGCTAAGACATGGGGCTACAAGTTCAATGCATCAAGCAGAACCTAGTTCAACTTCTAAGATAGTCAAAATTGCTCATCAAGAAACACATGGACTTTTACTTGTCTCGTTTCGAAATGTTACTATCTAACCTCTACTCAGAATTTTGACTATATCTGGAGTTATATAACTGCAATTCAAGCGCGATTAGTCTCGTTGGAAAGCTAAGACATGGGGCTACAAGTTCAATGCATCAAGAAGAACCCAGTTCGCCTCTAAGATAGTCAAAATTGCTTATCAACAAACACTTGGACTTTTACTATCTCGTTTCGAAATGTTCTTGTCGACCTCTACTTAGAATTTTAACTATATCCGGAGTTATCGAACTGCGATTCAAGCGCGATTACTCTCGTTGGAAAGCTAAGACATGAGGCTACAAGTTCAATGCATCAAGAAAAACCCAGTTCAACCTCTAAGATAGTCAAAATTGCTTATCAACAAACACTTGGATGCACTTCGTCCACGTCTTCTTGTCTCGTTTTTGAATTGTTACTTGTCGACCTCTACTCGGACTTTTAACTATATCTCGGAGTTATAGAACTGCGATTCAAGCGTGATTACTCTCATTGGAAAGCTAAGACAAGAGGCTAGAAGTTCAAAGCATTAAGAAGAACCCGGTTACGCATCTAAGATAGTCAAAAGTGCTCATCAACAACCACTTGGACTTCTTGTCTCGTTTTTGAAAAGTTAGTGTCGACCTCTACTTAGAATTCTAACTATATCTCGGAGTTATAAAACTGCAATTCAAGCGCGATTACTCTCGTTGCAAAGCTAAGACATGAGGCTACAAGTTCAATGCATCAAGAAGAACCCAGTTCAGCCTCTAAGATAGTCAAAATTGCTCATCAAGAAACACATGGACTTTTACGTCTCGTTTCGACGTCAACTGTCTAACCTCTACTCGAGAATTGTAACTATATCTGGAGTTATAGAACTGCGATTCAAGCGCGATTACTCTCGTTGCAAAGCTAAGACATGAGGCTACAAGTTCAATGCATCAAGAAGAACCCGTGTCAGCCTCTAAGATAGTCAAAATTGCTCATCAAGAAACACATGGACTTTCACCGTCTCGTTTCGAAATGTTACTATCCGACCTCTACTCAGAATTTTGACTATATCCGGAGTTATATAACGCAATTCAAGCGTGATTAGTCTCGTTGGAAAGCTAAGACATGGGGCTACAAGTTCAATGCATCAAGTAGAACCTAGTTCAGCTTCTAAGATAGTCAAAATTGCTCATCAAGAAACACATGGACTTTTAGTGTCTCGTTTACGAAATGTTACTATCTAACCTCTACTCGGAATTTTGACTATATCTGGAGTTATATAACCGCAATTCAAGCGCGATTAGTCTCGTTGGAAAGCTAAGACATGGGGCTACAAGTTCAATGCATCAAGAAGAACCCGGTTACGCCTCTAAGATAGTCAAAATTGCTTATCAACAAACACTTGGACTTTTACTATCTCGTTTTGAACCGTATTCTTGTCGACCTCTACTTAGAATTTTAACTATATCTGGAGTTATCGAACTGCGATTCAAGCGCGATTACTCTCGTTGGAAAGCTAAGACATGAGGCTACAAGTTCAATGCATCAAGCAGAACCCAGTTCAACCTCTAAGATAGTCAAAATTGCTTATCAACAAACACTTGGATTCACTTTGTCCACGTCTTACCTTGTCTCGTTTTTGAATTGTTACTGTCTGACCTCTACTCAGACTTTTAACTATATCTAGAGTTATAGAACTGCGATTCAAGCGTGATTACTCTCATTGGAAAGCTAAGACAAGAGGCTAGAAGTTCAAAGCATTAAGAAGAACCCAGTTCTGCATCTAAGATAGTCAAAAGTGCTCATCAACAACCACTTGGATCATTCTTGTCTCGTTTTTGAGCAGGTTAGTGTCGACCTCTACTTAGAATTCTAACTATATCCGGAGTTATAAAACTGCAATTCAAGCGCGATTACTCTCGTTGCAAAGCTAAGACATGAGGCTACAAGTTCAATGCATCAAGAAGAACCTAGGTCAGCCTCTAAGATAGTCAAAATTGCTCATCAACAAACACATGGACTTTTACCGTCTCGTTTACGAGCTGTTCTTGTCGACCTCTACTCGAAATTCTAACTATATCCGGAGTTATAGAACCTGCGATTCAAGCGCGATTACTCTCATTGGAAAGCTAAGACATGAGGCTGCAAGTTCAATGCATCAAGAAGAACCCAACTCAGCCTCTAAGATAGTCAAAATTGCTCACAACAAACACATGGACTTTTCTTGTCTCGTTTCGAATCAAGTATTCTTGTCGACCTCTACTCGAGAATTGTAACTATATCGGAGTTATAGAACTGCGATTCAAGCGCGATTACTCTCGTTGGAAAGCTAAGACATGAGGCTACAAGTTCAATGCATCAAGAAGAACCCAGGTCAGCCTCTAAGATAGTCAAAATTGCTCATCAAGAAACACATGGACTTTCACTGTCTCGTTTCTGAAATGTTACTATCTGACCTCTACTCGAATTTTGACTATATCCGGAGTTATATAACCGCAATTCAAGCGTGATTAGTCTCGTTGGAAAGCTAAGACATGGGGCTACAAGTTCAATGCATCAAGTAGAACCTAGTTCAGCTTCTAAGATAGTCAAAATTGCTCATCAAGAAACACATGGACTTTTAGTGTCTCGTTTCTGAAATGTTACTATCTAACCTCTACTCAGAATTTTGACTATATCCGGAGTTATATAACTCGCAATTCAAGCGCGATTAGTCTCGTTGGAAAGCTAAGACATGGGGCTACAAGTTCAATGCATCAAGAAGAACCCGGTTTTGCCTCTAACATAGTCAAAATTGCTAATCAACAAACACTTGGACTGTTACTATCTCGTTTACGAATCACTCGTGTCGACCTCTACTTAGAATTTTAACTATATCTGGAGTTATCGAACTGCGATTCAAGCGCGATTACTCTCGTTGGAAAGCTAAGACATGAGGCTACAAGTTCAATGCATCAAGCGAACCAGTTCAACCTCTAAGATAGTCAAAATTGCTTATCAACAAACACTTGGATCATTCTATCCACGTCTTATCTTGTCTCGTTTTTGAATTGTTACTTGTCGACCTCTACTCGGACTTTTAACTATATCTAGAGTTATAGAACTGCGATTCAAGCGTGATTACTCTCATTGGAAAGCTAAGACAAGAGGCTAGAAGTTCAAAGCATAATCTCTATATCTCCAACCCTCATTAAGAAGAACCAGTTCACCTCTAAGATAGTCAAAGGCTCATCAACAACCACTTGGACTTTTACCTCGTTTTTGAACAGTTAGTGTCGACCTCTACTTAGAATTCTAACTATATCCGGAGTTATAAACCGCAATTCAAGCGCGATTACTCTCGTTGCAAAGCTAAGACATGAGGCTACAAGTTCAATGCATCAAGAAGAACCTAGGTCAGCCTCTAAGATAGTCAAAATTGCTCATCAACAAACACATGGACTTTTTCTTGTCTCGTTTTCTGAATCATTCTTGTCGACCTCTACTCGAATTCTAACTATATCCCGGAGTTATAGAACCCCCCTGCAATTCAAGCGCGATTACTCTCATTGGAAAGCTAAGACATGAGGCTACAAGTTCAATGCATCAAGAAGAACCTAACTCGCCTCTAAGATAGTCAAAATTGCTCACAACAAACACATGGACTTTTAACTGTCTTGTCTACTCGATTTAACTATTCGGTTGACCCCCCCACCTCCACCGCTCTACTCGAATTCTAACTATATCTCGGAGTTATAGAACTGCGATTCAAGCGCGATTACTCTCGTTGGAAAGCTAAGACATGAGGCTACAAGTTCAATGCATCAAGAAGAACCCAGTTCTGCCTCTAAGATAGTCAAAATTGCTTATCAACAAACACTTGGACTTTTACTATCTCGTTTCTGAACTGTTACTGTCTGACCTCTACTTAGAATTTTAACTATATCTGGAGTTATCGAACTGCGATTCAAGCGCGATTACTCTCATTGGAAAGCTAAGACATGAGGCTACAAGTTCAATGCATCAAGCGGAACCCGGTTCAGCCTCTAAGATAGTCAAAATTGCTTATCAACAAACACTTGGATTCTTCCACGTCTTCTTGTCTCGTTTTTGAATTGTTACTTTGTCGACCTCTACTCAGACTTTTAACTATATCTGGAGTTATAGAACTGCGATTCAAGCGTCATTACTCTCATTGGAAAGCTAAGACAAGAGGCTACAAGTTCAAAGCATTAAGAAGAACCCAGTTCTGCCTCTAAGATAGTCAAAATTGCTCATCAAGAAACACATGGACTTTCACTGTCTCGTTTCTGAAATGTTACTATCTGACCTCTACTCAGAATTTTGACTATATCTGGAGTTATATAACTGCAATTCAAGCGCTATTCATCTCGTTGGAAAGCTAAGACATGGGGCTACAAGTTCAATGCATCAAGCGGAACCCGATTCGGCCTATAAGATAGTCAAAATTGCTTATCAACAAACACTTGGACTTGCTTGTCCACGTCTTACTTGTCTCGTTTTTGAACTGTTACTGTCGACCTCTACTCGAAATTCTAACTATATCTGGAGTTATAGAACTGCGATTCAAGCGCGATTACTCTCGTTGGAAAGCTAAGACAAGAGGCTACAAGTTCAATGCATCAAGAAGAACCAAATTCTGCCTTTAAGATAGTCAAAATTGCTCATCAACAAACACTTGGACTGTTACTGTCTCGTTTCTTAACTGTTACTGTCTGACCACTTCTCAGATTTATAACTATATCTAGAGTCATAGAACTGCAATTCAAGCGCGATTACTCTCGTTGGAAAGCTAAGACATGAGGCTACAAGTTCAATGCGTCAACCAGAACCTAGTTCAGCCTCTAAGATAGTCAAAATTGCTTATCAACAAACACTTGTACTTTTACTCCTCTCGTTTACGAATCACTCTTGTCGACCTCTACTTAGAATTTTAACTATATCTGGAGTTATTGAACTGCGATTCAAGCGCGATTACTCTCATTGGAAAGCTAAGACATGAGGCTACAAGTTCAATGCATCAAGAAGAACCTAGGTCAGCCTCTAAGATAGTCAAAATTGCTCATCAACAAACACATGGACTTTTACTGTCTCGTTTCGAACCATTCTTGTCGACCTCTACTCGGAATTCTAACTATATCTCGGAGTTATAGAACTGCGATTCAAGCACGATTACTCTCGTTGGAAAGCTAAGACATGAGGCTACAAGTTCAATGCATCAAGAAGAACCCAGGTCAGCCTCTAAGATAGTCAAAATTGCTCATCAACAAACACATGGACTTTTACTGTCTCGTTTCCGAACTGTTCTTGTCGACCTCTACTCGGAATTCTAACTATATCCGGAGTTATAGAACTGCGATTCAAGCGCGATTACTCTCGTTGGAAAGCTAAGACATGAGGCTACAAGTTCAATGCATCAAGCGAGAACCCGAGTTCGGCCTCTAAGATAGTCAAAATTGCTTATCAACAAACACTTGGACTATTCTTGTCCACGTCTTCTTGTCTCGTTTTTGAATTGTTCTTGTCGACCTCTACTCAGACTTTTAACTATATCTGGAGTTATAAAACTGCGATTCAAGCGTGATTACTCTCATTGGAAAGCTAAGACAAGAGGCTACAAGTTCAAAGCATTAAGAAGAACCCAGTTCTGCCTCTAAGATAGTCAAAAGTGCTCATCAACAAACACTTGGACTATTCTTGTCTCGTTTTTGAACCGTTATTGTCGACCTCTACTTAGAATTCTAACTATATCCCGGAGTTATAGAACGCAATTCAAGCGCGATTACTCTCGTTGCAAAGCTAAGACATGAGGCTACAAGTTCAATGCATCAAGAAGAACCAAGGTCGGCCTCTAAGATAGTCAAAATTGCTCATCAACAAACACATGGACTGTTACTGTCTCATTTCCGAAGCAAGTATTCTTGTCGACCTCCACTCGAAATTTTAACAATATCTGGAGTTATAGAACTGAGATTCAAGCGCGATTACTCTCGTTGGAAAGCTAAGACATGAGGCTACAAGTTCAATGCATCAAGAAGAACCTAGTTCTGCCTCTAAGATAGTCAAAATTGATTACCAACAAACACTTGGACAATTCTTGTCTCGTTTCTTAAGCATTCTTGTCGACCTCTTCTCGATTTCTAAGTATATCTAGAGTTATAGAACTGAAATTCAAGCGTGATTACTCTCGTTGGAAAGCTAAGACATGAGGCTACAAGTTCAATGCATCAAGCGGAACCCGGTTCGGCTGTAAGATAGTCAAAATTGCTTATCAACAAACACTTGGACTTTTACTATCTCGTTTACGAACCGTTCTTCTCGACCTCTACTTAGAATTTTAACTATATCTCGGAGTTATCGAACTGCGATTCAAGCGCGATTACTCTCGTTGAAAGCTAAGACATGAGGCTACAAGTTCAATGCATCAAGAAGAACCCAGTTTAGCCTCTAAGATAGTCAAAATTGCTCATCAAGAAACACATGGACTTTTACCTGTCTCGTTTTTCGAACTCACTTGTCTAACCTCTACTCGAAATTGTAACTATATCGGAGTTATAGAACTGCGATTCAAGCGCGATTACTCTCGTTGGAAAGCTAAGACATGAGGCTACAAGTTCAATGCATCAAGAAGAACCCGGTTCCGCCTCTAAGATAGTCAAAATTGCTTATCAACAAACACTTGGACTTTTACTATCTCGTTTCCGAATCATCATTCTTGTCGACCTCTACTTAGAATTTTAACTATATCCGGAGTTATCGAACTGCGATTCAAGCGCGATTACTCTCATTGGAAAGCTAAGACATGAGGCTACAAGTTCAATGCATCAAAAGAACCCGAGTTCAGCCTCTAAGATAGTCAAAATTGCTTATCAACAAACACTTGGACTATTCGTCCACGTCTTCTTGTCTCGTTTTTGAATTGTTACTTTTCGACCTCTACTCGGACTTTTAACTATATCTGGAGTTATAGAACTGCGATTCAAGCGTCATTACTCTCATTGGAAAGCTAAGACAAGAGGCTACAAGTTCAAAGCATTAAGAAGAACCCAGTTCTGCCTCTAAGATAGTCAAAATTGCTCATCAAGAAACACATGGACTTTCACCGTCTCGTTTCGAAATGTTACTATCCGACCTCTACTCGAATTTTGACTATATCTCGGAGTTATATAACTGCAATTCAAGCGCTATTCATCTCGTTGGAAAGCTAAGACATGGGGCTACAAGTTCAATGCATCAAGCAGAACCCAGTTCAGCCTATAAGATAGTCAAAATTGCTTATCAACAAACACTTGGACCATTCTTTCCACGTCTTCTTGTCTCGTTTTTGAACTCTATTCTTTGTCGACCTCTACTCGAATTCTAACTATATCCGGAGTTATAGAACTGCGATTCAAGCGCGATTACTCTCGTTGGAAAGCTAAGACAAGAGGCTACAAGTTCAATGCATCAAGAAGAACCAAATTCGCCTTTAAGATAGTCAAAATTGCTCATCAACAAACACTTGGGCTCATTCTTGTCTCGTTTCTTAACTTGTTACTATCCGACCACTTCTCGATTTATAACTATATCTAGAGTCATAGAACCGCAATTCAAGCGCGATTACTCTCGTTGGAAAGCTAAGACATGAGGCTACAAGTTCAATGCGTCAACCAGAACCTAGTTCAGCCTCTAAGATAGTCAAAATTGCTTATCAACAAACTCTTGTACTTTTACTTGTCTCGTTTCGAATCAATATCTTGTCGACCTCTACTTAGAATTTTAACTATATCCGGAGTTATTGAACTGCGATTCAACCGCGATTACTCTCATTGGAAAGCTAAGACATGAGGCTACAAGTTCAATGCATCAAGAAGAACCTAGGTCAGCCTCTAAGATAGTCAAAATTGCTCATCAACAAACACATGGACTTTTACTTGTCTCGTTTCGAACCGAATTATCGACCTCTACTCGGAATTCTAACTATATCCGGAGTTATAGAACTGCGATTCAAGCACGATTACTCTCGTTGGAAAGCTAAGACATGAGGCTACAAGTTCAATGCATCAAGAAGAACCCGGGTCAGCCTCTAAGATAGTCAAAATTGCTCATCAACAAACACATGGACTTTTACTTGTCTCGTTTCGAACTTATCGTGTCGACCTCTACTCGAAATTCTAACTATATCTCGGAGTTATAGAACTGCGATTCAAGCACGATTACTCTCGTTGGAAAGCTAAGACATGAGGCTACAAGTTCAATGCATCAAGAAGAACCCGAGTCGGCCTCTAAGATAGTCAAAATTGCTCATCAACAAACACATGGACTTTTACTTGTCTCGTTTCGAACTGTTCTTTGTCCGACCTCTACTCGAGAATTCTAACTATATCCGGAGTTATAGAACTGCGATTCAAGCGCGATTACTCTCGTTGGAAAGCTAAGACATGAGGCTACAAGTTCAATGCATCAAGCGGAACCCGGTTCGGCCTCTAAGATAGTCAAAATTGCTTATCAACAAACACTTGGGCTATATCGTCCACGTCTTACTTGTCTCGTTTTTGAATTGTTCTTGTCGACCTCTACTCAGACTTTTAACTATATCTAGAGTTATAGAACTGCGATTCAAGCGTGATTACTCTCATTGGAAAGCTAAGACAAGAGGCTACAAGTTCAAAGCATTAAGAAGAACCCAGTTCTGCCTCTAAGATAGTCAAAAGTGCTCATCAACAAACACTTGGACTGTTACTGTCTCGTTTTTGAACTGTTATTGTCTGACCTCTACTTAGAATTCTAACTATATCTGGAGTTATAGAACTGCAATTCAAGCGCGATTACTCTCGTTGCAAAGCTAAGACATGAGGCTACAAGTTCAATGCATCAAGAAGAACCGAGGTCAGCCTCTAAGATAGTCAAAATTGCTCATCAACAAACACATGGACTTTTACTTGTCTCATTTCCGAACCGTGCATTCTTGTCGACCTCTACTCGGAATTTTAACAATATCTCGGAGTTATAGAACCGAGATTCAAGCGCGATTACTCTCGTTGGAAAGCTAAGACATGAGGCTACAAGTTCAATGCATCAAGAAGAACCTAGTTACGCCTCTAAGATAGTCAAAATTGATTACCAACAAACACTTGGACATTCTTGTCTCGTTTCTTAACTTCTTGTCGTCGACCTCTTCTCAGATTTCTAAGTATATCTACAGTTATAGAACTGAAATTCAAGCGTGATTACTCTCGTTGGAAAGCTAAGACATGAGGCTACAAGTTCAATGCATCAAGCGGAACCCAGTTCAGCCTCTAAGATAGTCAAAATTGCTTATCAACAAACACTTGGACTTTTACTATCTCGTTTACGGCATTCTTGTCGACCTCTACTTAGAATTTTAACTATATCTGGAGTTATCGAACTGCGATTCAAGCGCGATTACTCTCGTTGAAAGCTAAGACATGAGGCTACAAGTTCAATGCATCAAGAAGAACCCAGTTTAGCCTCTAAGATAGTCAAAATTGCTCATCAAGAAACACATGGACTTTTACCTTGTCTCGTTTACGAACTATTCTTGTCTAACCTCTACTCGAATTGTAACTATATCGGAGTTATAGAACTGCGATTCAAGCGCGATTACTCTCGTTGGAAAGCTAAGACATGAGGCTACAAGTTCAATGCATCAAGAAGAACCCGAGTCAGCCTCTAAGATAGTCAAAATTGCTCATCAAGAAACACATGGACTTTCACTGTCTCGTTTCGAAATGTTACTATCGACCTCTACTCGGAATTTTGACTATATCTGGAGTTATATAAGCGCAATTCAAGCGTGATTAGTCTCGTTGGAAAGCTAAGACATGGGGCTACAAGTTCAATGCATCAAGCAGAACCTAGTTCAGCTTCTAAGATAGTCAAAATTGCTCATCAAGAAACACATGGACTTTTACTGTCTCGTTTCTGAAATGTTACTATCTAACCTCTACTCAGAATTTTGACTATATCTGGAGTTATATAACGGCAATTCAAGCGCGATTAGTCTCGTTGGAAAGCTTAGACATGGGGCTACAAGTTCAATGCATCAAGAAGAACCCGGTTACGCCTCTAAGATAGTCAAAATTGCTTATCAACAAACACTTGGACTTTTACTATCTCGTTTCTGAACTGTTACTGTCTGACCTCTACTTAGAATTTTAACTATATCTGGAGTTATCGAACTGCGATTCAAGCGCGATTACTCTCGTTGGAAAGCTAAGACATGAGGCTACAAGTTCAATGCATCAAGCGAACCCGGTTCAACCTCTAAGATAGTCAAAATTGCTTATCAACAAACACTTGGACATTCTTGTCCACGTCTTCTTGTCTCGTTTTTGAATTATTCTTGTCGACCTCTACTCGGACTTTTAACTATATCCGGAGTTATAGAACTGCGATTCAAGCGTGATTACTCTCATTGGAAAGCTAAGACAAGAGGCTAGAAGTTCAAAGCATTAAGAAGAACCCAGTTCTGCATCTAAGATAGTCAAAAGTGCTCATCAACAACCACTTGGACTGTTACTGTCTCGTTTTTGAACAGTTAGTGTCTGACCTCTACTTAGAATTCTAACTATATCTGGAGTTATAAAACTGCAATTCAAGCGCGATTACTCTCGTTGCAAAGCTAAGACATGAGGCTACAAGTTCAATGCATCAAGAAGAACCCAGTTCAGCCTCTAAGATAGTCAAAATTGCTCATCAAGAAACACATGGACTTTTACCTGTCTCGTTTCGGTATTCTTACGTCTAACCTCTACTCGGAATTTTAACTATATCTGGAGTTATAGAAGCTGCGATTCAAGCGCGATTACTCTCGTTGGAAAGCTAAGACATGAGGCTAGAAGTTCAATGCATCAAGAAGAACCCAGTGTCAGCCTCTAAGATAGTCAAAATTGCTCATCAAGAAACACATGGACTTTCACTGTCTCGTTTCGAAATGTTACTATCCGACCTCTACTCAGAATTTTGACTATATCTGGAGTTATATAACTGCAATTCAAGCGTGATTAGTCTCGTTGGAAAGCTAAGACATGGGGCTACAACTTCAATGCATCAAGTAGAACCCAGTTCAGCCTCTAAGATAGTCAAAATTGCTTATCAACAAACACTTGACCAGTATTCTTGTCTACGTCTTCTTGTCTCGTTTTTGAACTGTTACTGTCTAACCTCTACTCAGAATTTTAACTATATCTGGAGTTATAGAACTGCGATTCAAGCGCGATTACTATCGTTGGAAAGCTAAGACAAGAGGCTACAAGTTCAATGTATTAAGAAGAACCCAGTTCTGCCTCTAAGATAGTCAAAAGTGCTCATCAACAAACGCTTGGACTGTTACTATCTCGTTTTTGAACTGTCTTGTCTGACCTCTACTCAAAATTCTAACTATATCAAGAGTTATAGAACTGCAATTCAAGCGTGATTACTCTCGTTGGAAAGCTAAGACATGAGGCTACAAGTTCAATGCATCAAGAAGAACCAAATTCTCGCCTTTAAGATAGTCAAAATTGCTCATCAACAACCACTTGGACATTCATCGTCTCGTTTCTTAACTCAATTCTTGTCGACCACTTCTCGATTTATAACTATATCTAGAGTCATAGAACCGCAATTCAAGCGCGATTACTCTCGTTGGAAAGCTAAGACATGAGGCTACAAGTTCAATGCGTCAACCGAACCCAGGCCTCTAAGATAGTCAAAATTGCTTATCAACAAACAAGCTTGACTGTTACTCGTCTCGTTTAATCAAGCGTTCTCGTCGACCTCTTCTCGATTTCTAACTATATCTTGAGTTATAGAACTGCAATTCAAGCGCTATTACTCTCGTTTGAAAGCTAAGACATGAGGCTACAAGTTCAATGCATCAAGCGGGACCCGGTTCAGCCTCTAAGATAGTCAAAATTGCTTATCAACAAACACTTGACTAGTCTTGTCCACGTCATACTTGTCTCGTTTCTGAACTGTTACTGTCTGACCTCTACTTAGAATTTTAACTATAACTAGAGTTATCGAACTGCGATTTAAGCGTGATTAGTCTCGTTGGAAAGCTAAGACATGAGGCTACAAGGTCAATGCATCAAGCGAACCCGGTTCGGCCTCTAAGATAGTCAAAATTGCTTATCAACAAACGCTTGGGTATCACTTTGGCCACGTCTTCTTGTCTCGTTTCGAATCAGTATTCTTGTCTCACCTCTACTTAGAATTTTAACTATATCTGGAGTTATCGAACTGCGATTTAAGCGTGATTAGTCTCGTTGGAAAGCTAAGACATGAGGCTACAAGTTCAATGCATCAAGCGAACCCGATTCCACCTCTAAGATAGTCCAAATTGCTTATCAACAAACACTTGGATTTACTTGTCCACGTCTTACTTGTCTCGTTTCTGACGCCCATTCTTGTCGACCTCTACTTAGAATTTTAACTATATCTGGAGTTATCAACAAAGCTAAGACATGAGGTTACAAGTTCAATGCATCAAGAAGAACCCAGGTCAGCCTCTAAGATAGTCAAAATTGCTCATCAAGAAACACATGGACTTTCACTGTCTCGTTTCGAAATGTTACTATCCGACTTCTACTCGAATTTTGACTATATCCGGAGTTATATAACTGCAATTCCAGCGTGATTAGTCTCGTTGGAAAGCTAAGACATGGGGCTACAAGTTCAATGCATCAAGCGGAACCCGCCTTCGGCCTCTAAGATAGTCAAAATTGGTTATCAACAAACACTTGGATATTCTTGTCTCGTTTCTTAACATTCTTTGTCGACCACTTCTCGATTTATAACTATATCTAGAGTCATAGAACTGAAATTCAAGCGCGATTACTCTCGTTGGAAAGCTAAGACATGAGGCTACAAGTTCAATGCGTCAACCGAACCCGATTCGGCCTCTAAGATAGTCAAAATTGCTTATCAACAAACATTTGACCGTTATTCTTGTCTCGTTTCTTAACGATTCTTGTCGACCTCTTCTCAGATTTCTAACTATATCTTGAGTTATAGAACTGCAATTCAAGCGTTATTACTCTCGTTTGAAAGCTAAGACATGAGGCTACAAGTTCAATGCATCAAGCGGAACCCCGGTTCGGCCTCTAAGATAGTCAAAATTGCTTATCAACAAACACTTGGATCATTCTTGTCCACGTCATACCGTCTCGTTTCGAACCGTTCTTCTCGACCTCTACTTAGAATTTTAACTATAACTAGAGTTATCGAACTGCGATTTAAGCGTGATTAGTCTCGTTGGAAAGCTAAGACATGAGGCTGCAAGTTCAATGCATCAAGAAGAACCAAGTTCAGCCTCTAAGATAGTCAAAATTGCTTATCAACAAACGCTTGACTGCGTTACTTGCCACGTTTTACCGTCTCGTTTCGAACCGTTTTGTCTCACCTCTACTTAGAATTTTAACTATATCCGGAGTTATCGAACCGCGATTCAAGCGCGATTACTCTCGTTGAAAGCTAAGACATGAGGCTACAAGTTCAATGCATCAAGAAGAACCCAGTTTAGCCTCTAAGATAGTCAAAATTGCTCATCAAGAAACACATGGACTTTTACCGTCGCGTTTCCGAACATTCTCGTCTAACCTCTACTCAGAATTTTAACTATATCTGGACTTATAGAACAGCGATTCAAGCGCGATTACTCTCGTTGGAAAGCTAAGACATGAGGCTACAAGTTCAATGCATCAAGAAGAACCTAGGTCACCTCTAAGATAGTCAAAATTGCTCATCAAGAAACACATGGACTTTTACCTTGTCTCGTTTCCGAACTATTCTTGTCTCACCTCTACTCGGAATTTTAACTATATCCGGAGTTATAGAACCGCTGCGATTCAAGCGCGATTACTCTCGTTGGAAAGCTAAGACATGAGGCTACAAGTTCAATGCATCAAGCGGAACCCGTTCAGCCTCTAAGATAGTCCAAATTGCTTATCAACAAACACTTGGACATTCTTGTCCACGTCTTACCGTCTTGTTTCGAACAGTTCTTCTCGACCTCTACTTAGAATTTTAACTATATCTCGGAGTTATCGAACTGCGATTCAAGCGCGATTAGTCTAGTTGGAAAGCTAAGACATGAGGGTACAAGTTCAATGCATCAAGAAGAACCCGTCGGCCCTCTAAGATAGTCAAAATTGCTCATCAAGAAACACATGGACTTTTACTTGTCTCGTTTCGAAACAGTTACTCTCGACCTCTACTCGAATTCTAACTATATCTGGAGTTATAGAACTGCGATTCAAGCGCGATTACTCTCGTTGGAAAGCTAAGACATGAGGCTACAAGTTCAATGCATCAAGAAGAACCCAGTTCTACCTCTAAGATAGTCAAAATTGCGCATCAAGAAACACATGGACTTTTACTTGTCTCGTTTCTGAACCATTCTTGTCCGACCTCTACTCGAATTTTAACTATATCTCGGAGTTATAGCACCGCGATTCAAGCGCGATTATTCTCGTTGGAAAGCTAAGACATGAGGCTACAAGTTCAATGCATCAAGAAGAACCCGTGTCAGCCTCTAAGATAGTCAAAATTGCTCATCAAGAAACACATGGACTTTCACGTGTCTCGTTTCGAAATGTTACTATCTCGACCTCTACTCAGAATTTTGACTATATCTGGAGTTATATAACTGCAATTCAAGCGTGATTAGTCTCGTTGGATAGCTAAGACATGGGGCTACAAGTTCAATGCATCAAGCAGAACCCAGTTCAGCCTCTAAGATAGTCAAAATTGGTTATCAACAAACACTTGGACTGTTACTGTCTCGTTTCTGAACTGTTACTGTCTGACCTCTACTCAAATTTCTAACTATATCTAGAGTTATAGAACTGCGATTCAAGCGCGATTACTCTCGTTCGAAAGCTAAGACATGACGCTACAAGTTCAATGCATCAAGCAGAACCCAGTTCAGCCTCTAAGATAGTCAAAATTACTTATCAACAAACACTTGGACTGTTACTGTCCACGTCATACTGTCTCGTTTCTAAACTGTTACTGTCTGACCTCTACTTAGAATTTTAACTATATCTCGGAGTTATAGAACTGCGATTCAAGCGCGATTACTCTCGTTGGAAAGCTAAGACAAGAGGCTACAAGTTCAATGCATCAAGAAGAACCCAGGTTCCGCCTCTAAGATAGTCAAAATTGCTCATCAAGAAACACATGGACTTTTACTTGTCTCGTTTCGAACAGTTACACTCTGACCTCTACTCGAATTCTAACTATATCTGGAGTTATAGAACTGCGATTCAAGCGCGATTACTCTCGTTGGAAAGCTAAGACATGAGGCTACAAGTTCAATGCATCAAGCGGAACCCGGTTCAGCCTCTAAGATAGTCAAAATTGCTTATCAACAAACACTTGGACTTCATCGTCCACGTCATACCGCTGTCTCGTTTCTGACGTTATTCTTTGTCGACCTCTACTTAGAATTTTAACTATAACTAGAGTTATCGAACTGCGATTTAAGCGTGATTAGTCTCGTTGGAAAGCTAAGACATGAGGCTACAAGTTCAATGCATCAAGAAGAACCCAGTTCAGCCTCTAAGATAGTCAAAATTGCTTATCAACAAACGCTTGGTCACATTCTGGGCACGTCTTCCTGTCTCGTTTCTCGAATCGTATTCTTGTCTCACCTCTACTTAGAATTTTAACTATATCCCGAGTTATCGAACTGCGATTCAAGCGCGATTACTCTCGTTGAAAGCTAAGACATGAGGCTACAAGTTCAATGCATCAAGAAGAACCCAATTTAGCCTCTAAGATAGTCAAAATTGCTCATCAAGAAACACATGGACTTTTACTCGTCTCGTTTACGGGACATTCTTGTCTAACCTCTACTCGAATTTTAACTATATCTGGAGTTATAGAACTGCGATTCAAGCGCGATTACTCTCGTTGGAAAGCTAAGACATGAGGCTACAAGTTCAATGCATCAAGAAGAACCTAGGTCAGCCTCTAAGATAGTCAAAATTGCTCATCAAGAAACACATGGACTTTTACTTGTCTCGTTTCGAACTATTCTTGTCTCACCTCTACTCGGAATTTTAACTATATCCGGAGTTATAGAACTGCGATTCAAGCGCGATTACTCTCGTTGGAAAGCTAAGACATGAGGCTACAAGTTCAATGCATCAAGCGGAACCCGATTCAGCCTCTAAGATAGTCCAAATTGCTTATCAACAAACACTTGGACTATTACTGTCCACGTCTTACTGTCTTGTTTCTGAACTGTTACTGTCTGACCTCTACTTAGAATTTTAACTATATCTGGAGTTATCGAACTGCGATTCAAGCGCGATTAGTCTAGTTGGAAAGCTAAGACATGAGGGTACAAGTTCAATGCATCAAGAAGAACCCAGGTCAGCCTCTAAGATAGTCAAAATTGCTCATCAAGAAACACATGGACTTTTACTTGTCTCGTTTCGAACAAGTTACTCTCGACCTCTACTCGAATTCTAACTATATCCGGAGTTATAGAACTGCGATTCAAGCGCGATTACTCTCGTTGGAAAGCCAAGACATGAGGCTACAAGTTCAATGCATCAAGAAGAACCCGGTTACGCCTCTAAGATAGTCAAAATTGCTCATCAAGAAACACATGGACTTTTACCTTGTCTCGTTTCGAATTCTTGTCGTCGACCTCTACTCGAAATTTTAACTATATCTCGGAGTTATAGCACCGCGATTCAAGCGCGATTATTCTCGTTGGAAAGCTAAGACATGAGGCTACAAGTTCAATGCATCAAGAAGCACCCAGGTCAGCCTCTAAGATAGTCAAAATTGCTCATCAAGAAACACATGGACTTTCACTGTCTCGTTTCCGAAATGTTACTATCCGACCTCTACTCGAGAATTTTGACTATATCTGGAGTTATATAACTACAATTCAAGCGTGATTAGTCTCGTTGGATAGCTAAGACATGGGGCTACAAGTTCAATGCATCAAGCGGAACCCGAGTTCAGCCTCTAAGATAGTCAAAATTGGTTATCAACAAACACTTGGACTGTTCTTGTCTTGTTTACGGAATATTCTTGTCGACCTCTACTTAGAATTTTAACTATATCTGGAGTTATCGAACTTGCGATTCAAACGCGATTAGTCTCGTTGGAAAGCTAAGACATGACGCTACAAGTTCAATGCATCAAGAAGAACCGAGGTCAGCCTCTAAGATAGTCAAAATTGCTCATCAAGAAACACATGGACTTTTACTGTCTCGTTTCTTAACAAGTTTGTCGACCTCTACTCGAGAATTTTAACTATATCCGGAGTTATAGCACTGCGATTCAAGCGCGATTATTCTCGTTGGAAAGCTAAGACATGAGGCTACAAGTTCAATGCATCAAGAAGAACCCAGTTCAGCCTCTAAGATAGTCAAAATTGCTCATCAAGAAACACATGGACTTTCACTGTCTCGTTTCTGAAATGTTACTATCGACCTCTACTCAGAATTTTGACTATATCTCGGAGTTATATAACTGCAATTCAAGCGTGATTAGTCTCGTTGGAAAGCTAAGACATGAGGTTACAAGTTCAATGCATCAAGCGGAACCCGTTCAGCCTCTAAGATAGTCAAAATTGGTTATCAACAAACACTTGGACAATTCTTGTCTCGTTTCTTAAGCATTCTTGTCGACCACTTCTCGATTTATAACTATATCTAGAGTCATAGAACCGCAATTCAAGCGCGATTACTCTCGTTGGAAAGCTAAGACATGAGGCTACAAGTTCAATGCATCAAGCGAACCCGGTTCGGCCTCTAAGATAGTCAAAATTGCTTATCAACAAACACTTGGTATTCTTCACCACGTCATACTTGTCTCGTTTCGAACCTGAGCTATTCTTGTCGACCTCTACTTAGAATTTTAACTATAACTAGAGTTATCGAATGCGATTTAAGCGTGATTAGTCTCGTTGGAAAGCTAAGACATGAGGCTACAAGTTCAATGCATCAAGAAGAACCCGATTCAGCCTCTAAGATAGTCAAAATTGCTTATCAACAAACGCTTGACCGTCATTCGGGCACGTCTTCTTGTCTCGTTTCTGAACCTGTTACTGTCTCACCTCTACTTAGAATTTTAACTATATCTGGAGTTATCGAACTGCGATTCAAGCGCGATTACTCTCGTTGAAAGCTAAGACATGAGGCTACAAGTTCAATGCATCAAGAAGAACCCAGTTTAGCCTCTAAGATAGTCAAAATTGCTCATCAAGAAACACATGGACTTTTACTGTCTCGTTTCGAATCATTCTTGTCTAACCTCTACTCGAGAATTTTAACTATATCCGGAGTTATAGAACTGCGATTCAAGCGCGATTACTCTCGTTGGAAAGCTAAGACATGAGGCTACAAGTTCAATGCATCAAGAAGAACCTAGGTCAGCCTCTAAGATAGTCAAAATTGCTCATCAAGAAACACATGGACTTTTACTTGTCTCGTTTCGAACCGCTTTGTCTCACCTCTACTCGGAATTTTAACTATATCCGGAGTTATAGAACTGCGATTCAAGCGCGATTACTCTCGTTGGAAAGCTAAGACATGAGGCTACAAGTTCAATGCATCAAGCGGAACCCGGTTCAGCCTCTAAGATAGTCCAAATTGCTTATCAACAAACACTTGGATTCTTGTCCACGTCTTCTTGTCTTGTTTCGAACTGTTATCTTGTCGACCTCTACTTAGAATTTTAACTATATCTGGAGTTATCGAACCGCGATTCAAGCGCGATTAGTCTAGTTGGAAAGCTAAGACATGAGGGTACAAGTTCAATGCATCAAGAAGAACCCGGTCAGCCTCTAAGATAGTCAAAATTGCTCATCAAGAAACACATGGACTTTTACTTGTCTCGTTTACGAACGGTTACTCTCGACCTCTACTCGAATTCTAACTATATCTGGAGTTATAGAACTGCGATTCAAGCGCGATTACTCTCGTTGGAAAGCCAAGACATGAGGCTACAAGTTCAATGCATCAAGAAGAACCCGGTTCTGCCTCTAAGATAGTCAAAATTGCTCATCAAGAAACACATGGACTTTTACTTGTCTCGTTTACGAACATTCTTGTCGACCTCTACTCGGAATTTTAACTATATCGGAGTTATAGCACCTGCGATTCAAGCGCGATTATTCTCGTTGGAAAGCTAAGACATGAGGCTACAAGTTCAATGCATCAAGAAGCACCCAGGTCAGCCTCTAAGATAGTCAAAATTGCTCATCAAGAAACACATGGACTTTCACTGTCTCGTTTCTGAAATGTTACTATCTGACCTCTACTCAGAATTTTGACTATATCTGGAGTTATATAACTACAATTCAAGCGTGATTAGTCTCGTTGGATAGCTAAGACATGGGGCTACAAGTTCAATGCATCAAGCAGAACCCAGTTCAGCCTCTAAGATAGTCAAAATTGGTTATCAACAAACACTTGGACTTCTTGTCTTGTTTCGAACCTATTCTTGTCGACCTCTACTTAGAATTTTAACTATATCTGAGTTATCGAACTGCGATTCAAACGCGATTAGTCTCGTTGGAAAGCTAAGACATGACGCTACAAGTTCAATGCATCAAGAAGAACCGAGGTCAGCCTCTAAGATAGTCAAAATTGCTCATCAAGAAACACATGGACTTTTACCTGTCTCGTTTCTTAACCTGTTCTTCTCGACCTCTACTCAGAATTTTAACTATATCTGGAGTTATAGCACTGCGATTCAAGCGCGATTATTCTCGTTGGAAAGCTAAGACATGAGGCTACAAGTTCAATGCATCAAGAAGAACCCAGTTCAGCCTCTAAGATAGTCAAAATTGCTCATCAAGAAACACATGGACTTTCACCTTGTCTCGTTTCTGAAATGTTACTATCCGACCTCTACTCAGAATTTTGACTATATCCGGAGTTATATAACTGCAATTCAAGCGTGATTAGTCTCGTTGGAAAGCTAAGACATGAGGTTACAAGTTCAATGCATCAAGCGAAACCCGGTTCAGCCTCTAAGATAGTCAAAATTGGTTATCAACAAACACTTGGACCAATTCTTGTCTCGTTTCTTAACTGCTATTCTTGTCGACCACTTCTCGATTTATAACTATATCTAGAGTCATAGAACTGCAATTCAAGCGCGATTACTCTCGTTGGAAAGCTAAGACATGAGGCTACAAGTTCAATGCGTCAACTGGAACCCGATTCAGCCTCTAAGATAGTCAAAATTGCTTATCAACAAACACTTGACCAGTTTCTTGTCTCGTTTCTTAAGCATTCTTGTCGACCTCTTGTCAGATTTCTAACTATATCTTGAGTTATAGAACTGCAATTCAAGCGCTATTACTCTTGTTTGAAAGCTAAGACATGAGGCTACAAGTTCAATGCATCAAGCAGAACCCAGTTCAGCCTCTAAGATAGTCAAAATTGCTTATCAACAAACACTTGGATACATTCACGTCCACGTCATACTGTCTCGTTTCTAAACTGTTACTTGTCGACCTCTACTCGGAATTTTAACTATATCTCGGAGTTATAGAACTGCGATTCAAGCGCGATTACTCTCGTTCGAAAGCTAAGACAAGAGGCTACAAGTTCAATGCATCAAGAAGAACCGTGTTCTGCCTCTAAGATAGTCAAAATTGCTCATCAAGAAACACATGGACTTTTACTTGTCTCGTTTACGAACGGTTACACTCGACCTCTACTCGAGAATTCTAACTATATCTGGAGTTATAGAACTGCAATTCAAGCGCGATTACTCTCGTTGGAAAGCTAAGACATGAGGCTACAAGTTCAATGCATCAAGAAGAACCCAGTTCGCCTCTAAGATAGTCAAAATTGCTTATCAACAAACACTTGGATCATTCTTGTCCACGTCATACTTGTCTCGTTTACGAACATTCTTGTCGACCTCTACTTAGAATTTTAACTATAACTAGAGTTATCGAACTGCGATTTAAGCGTGATTAGTCTCGTTGGAAAGCTAAGACATGAGGCTACAAGTTCAATGCATCAAGCGGAAACCCGGTTCAGCCTCTAATATAGTCAAAATTGCTTATCAACAAACGCTTGACCGTTATTGCGCCACGTCTTACTTGTCTCGTTTCGAACATTCTTGTCTCACCTCTACTTAGAATTTTAACTATATCTCGGAGTTATCGAACTCGCGATTTAAGTGTGATTAGTCTCGTTGGAAAGCTAAGACATGAGGCTACAAGTTCAATGCATCAAGCGGAACCCGTTCAGGCCTCTAAGATAGTCCAAATTGCTTATCAACAAACACTTGGACTGTTACTATCTCGTTTCTTAAGCATTACTGTCGACCTCTACTCGGAATTTTAACTATATCGGAGTTATAGCACTGCGATTCAAGCGCGATTATTCTCGTTGGAAAGCTAAAACATGAGGCTACAAGTTCAATGCATCAAGAAGAACCCGAGTCAGCCTCTAAGATAGTCAAAATTGCTCATCAAGAAACACATGGACTTTCACTGTCTCTTTTCTGAAATGTTACTATCTGACCTCTACTCAGAATTTTGACTATATCTGGAGTTATATAACTGCAATTCCAGCGTGATTAGTCTCGTTGGAAAGATAAGACATGGGGCTACAAGTTCAATGCATCAAGCAGAACCCAGTTCAGCCTCTAAGATAGTCAAAATTGGTTATCAACAAACACTTGGACTGTTACTGTCTCGTTTCTTAACTGTTACTGTCTGACCACTTCTCAGATTTATAACTATATCTAGAGTCATAGAACTGCAATTCAAGCGCGATTACTCTCGTTGGAAAGCTAAGACATGAGGCTACAAGTTCAATGCGTCAACCAGAACCCGATTCAGCCTCTAAGATAGTCAAAATTGCTTATCAACAAACACTTGGGCTATTCTTGTCTCGTTTCTTAAGCATTCGTTGTCGACCTCTTCTCAGATTTCTAACTATATCTTGAGTTATAGAACTGCAATTCAAGCGCTATTACTCTTGTTTGAAAGCTAAGACATGAGGCTACAAGTTCAATGCATCAAGCGAGAACCCGGTTCGGCCTCTAAGATAGTCAAAATTGCTTATCAACAAACACTTGGCATTCTTGTCCACGTCATCTTGTCTCGTTTCGAACTCTTACACGTCGACCTCTACTTAGAATTTTAACTATAACTAGAGTTATCGAACTGCGATTTAAGCGTGATTAGTCTCGTTGGAAAGCTAAGACATGAGGCTACAAGTTCAATGCATCAAGAAGAACCCGGTTCAGCCTCTAAGATAGTCAAAATTGCTTATCAACAAACGCTTGGACATTGCGGCCACGTCTTACCTTGTCTCAAGTTTACGAACAGTTCTTGTCTCACCTCTACTTAGAATTTTAACTATATCTGGAGTTATCGAACTGCGATTTAAGCGTGATTAGTCTCGTTGGAAAGCTAAGACATTAGGCGACAAGTTCACTAGTGCAGCCTCTAAGATAGTCCAAATTGCTTATCAACAAACACTTGGACATTCTTGTCTCGTTTCTTAATCATTCGTCTGACCTCTACTCGAAATTTTAACTATATCCGGAGTTATAGCACCGCGATTCAAGCGCGATTATTCTCGTTGGAAAGCTAAAACATGAGGCTACAAGTTCAATGCATCAAGAAGAACCCGGGTCAGCCTCTAAGATAGTCAAAATTGCTTATCAACAAACACTTGGTACCATTCTTGTCCACGTCATATTGTCTCGTTTCGAACCAGTATCGTCTCGACCTCTACTTAGAATTTTAACTATAACTAGAGTTATCGAATCTGCGATTTAAGCGTGATTAGTCTCGTTGGAAAGCTAAGACATGAGGCTACAAGTTCAATGCATCAAGAAGAACCCAGTTCAGCCTCTAAGATAGTCAAAATTGCTTATCAACAAACGCTTGGACTGTTACTGGCCACGTCTTACTGTCTCGTTTCTGAACTGTTACTGTCTCACCTCTACTTAGAATTTTAACTATATCTGGAGTTATCGAACTGCGATTTAAGCGTGATTAGTCTCGTTGGAAAGCTAAGACATTAGGCTACAAGTTCACTAGTGCAGCCTCTAAGATAGTCCAAATTGCTTATCAACAAACACTTGGACTGTTACTGTCTCGTTTCTTAAGCATTCTTGTCGACCTCTACTCAGAATTTTAACTATATCTGGAGTTATAGCACTGCGATTCAAGCGCGATTATTCTCGTTGGAAAGCTAAAACATGAGGCTACAAGTTCAATGCATCAAGAAGAACCCAGGTCAGCCTCTAAGATAGTCAAAATTGCTCATCAAGAAACACATGGACTTTAACTGTCTCGTTTCTGAAATGTTACTATCTGACCTCTACTTAGAATTTTAACTATATCTGGAGTTATAGAACTGCGATTCAAGCGCGATTACTCTCGCTGGAAAGATAAGACATGAGGCTACAAGTTCAATGCATCGAGCGAACCCAGTTCAGCCTCTAAGATAGTCAAAATTGGTTATCAACAAACACTTGGACTGTTACTGGCTCGTTTCTTAACTGTTATTGTGTGACCTCTTCTCAGATTTCTAACTATATCTGGAGTTATAGAACAGCGATTCAAGCGCGATTACTCTCGTTGGAAAGCTAAGACATGAGGCTACAAGTTCAATGCATCAAGAAGAACCCAGTTCTGCATCTAACATATTCAAAATTGCTTATCAACAAACACTTGGACTGTTCTTGTCTCGTTTACGGCATTCTTGTCGACCTCTACTCGAGATTTCCAACTATATCTAGAGTTATAGAACTGCGATTCAAGCGCGATTACTCTCGTTGGAAAGCTAAGACATGAGGCTACAAGTTCAATGCATCAAGCGAGAACCCGGTTCAGCCTCTAAGATAGTCAAAATTACTTATCAACAAACACTTGGCCATTCTTGTCCACGTCATACTTGTCTAGTTTGTAAATTGTTACTATCTGACCTCTTCTCAGATTTCCAACTATATCTAGAGTTATAGAACTGCGATTCAAGTGTGATTACTCTCGTTGGAAAGCTAAGACATGAGGCTACAAGATCAATGCATCAAGCGGAACCCAGTTCAGCCTCTAAGATAGTCAAAATTGCTTATCAACAAACACTTGGATTGTTCTTGTCTCGTTTCTTGATCATTCTTGTCGACCTCTTCTCAGATTTCTAACTATATCTTGAGTTATAGAACTGCAATTCAAGCGCGATTAGTCTCGTTGGAAAGCTAAGACATGGGGCTACAAGTTCAATGCATCAAGCGGAACCCGGTTCGGCCTCTTAGATAGTCAAAATTGCTTATCAACAAACACTTGGATCATTCTTGTCCACGTCATACTTGTCTCGTTTCGAACATTCTTGTCCGACCTCTACTTAGAATTTTAACTATATCTAGAGTTATCGAACTGCGATTCAAGCGCGATTACTCTCGTTGGAAAGCTAAGACAAGAGGCTACAAGTTCAATGCATTAAGAAGAACCCGGTTACGCCTCTAAGATAGTCAAAAGTGCTCATCAACAAACGCTTGACATTCTTGTCTCGTTTTTGAATCATTCTTGTCGACCTCTACTCGAGAATTCTAACTATATCTAGAGTTATAGAACTGCAATTCAAGCGCGATTACTCTCGTTGGAAAGCTAAGACATGAGGCTACAAGTTCAATGCATCAAGAAGAACCAAATTCTGCCTTTAAGATAGTCAAAATTGCTCATCAACAAACACTTGGACTGCATTCTTGTCTCGTTTCTTAACCATTCTTGTCGACCTCTTCTCGATTTCTAACTATATCTAGAGTTATAGAACAGACAACTCAAGCGCGATTACTCTCGTTGGAAAGCTAAGACATGAGGCTACAAGTTCAATGTGTCAACCGGAACCCGATTCGGCCTCTAAGATAGTCAAAATTGCTTATCAACAAACACTTGGGTCATTCTTGTCTCGTTTCTTAAGCATTCTTGTGTTACCTCTTCTCGGATTTCTAACTATATCTTGAGTTATAGAGCGCAATTCAAGCGCTATTACTCTCGTTCGAAAGCTAAGACATGAGGCTACAAGTTCAATGCATCAAGCGAGAACCCGAGTTCAGCCTCTAACATATTCAAAATTGCTTATCAACAAACACTTGGTATTCTTCGTCCACGTCATACTGTCTCGTTTCTGAACTGTTACTGTCTGACCTCTACTTAGAATTTTAACTATATCTAGAGTTATCGAACTGCGATTCAAGCGTGATTAGTCTCGTTGGAAAGCTAAGAAATGAGGCTACAAGTTCAATGCATCAAGCAGAACCCAGTTCGGCCTCTAAGATAGTCAAAATTGCTTATCAACAAACACTTGGACTATTCTTGGCCACGTCTTATCGTCTCGTTTCTGAACTGTTATTGTCTCGACCTCTACTCAGAATTTTAACTATATCGGAGTTATAGAACCTGCGATTCAAGCGCGATTACTCTCGTTGGAAAGCTAAGACATGAGGCTACAAGTTCAATGCATCAAGCGGAACCCGTTCGGCCTCTAAGATAGTCAAAATTGCTTATCAACAAACACTTGGACTCACATTCTTGTCCCGTCTTTCTGTCTCGTTTCGAACCATTCTTGTCGACCTCTACTTAGAATTTTAACTATATCTCGGAGTTATCGAATCGCGATTCAAACGCGATTAGTCTCGTTGGAAAGCTAAGACATGAGGTTACAAGTTCAATGCATCAAGAAGAACCCGAGTCAGCCTCTAAGATAGTCAAAATTGCTCATCAAGAAACACATGGACTTTTACTTGTCTCGTTTCTTAAGCATTCTTTCGACCTCTACTCGAATTTTAACTATATCTCGGAGTTATAGAACTGCGATTGAAGCGCGATTACTCTCGTTGGAAAGCTAAGACATGAGGCTACAAGTTCAATGCATCAAGAAGAACCCAGTTCAACCTCTAAGATAGTCAAAATTGCTCATCAAGAAACACATGGACTTTTCCTTGCTCGTTTCTGAATCATTCTTGTCTCGACCTCTACTCAGAATTTTAACTATATCCGGAGTTATAGAACTGCGATTCAAGCACGATTACTCTCGTTGGAAAGCTAAGACATGAGGCTACAAGTTCAATGCATCAAGAAGAACCCAGTTCAACCTCTAAGATAGTCAAAATTGCTCATCAAGAAACACATGGACTTTTCTTGTCTCGTTTCGAATCATTCTTGTCGACCTCTACTCAGAATTTTAACTATATCTCGAGTTATAGAACTGCGATTCAAACGCCATTACTCTCGTTGGAAAGCTAAGACATGAGGCTACAAGTTCAATGCATCAAGCGAGAACCCGTTCGGCCTCTAAGATAGTCAAAATTGGTTATCAACAAACACTTGGACTATTCTTGTCTCGTTTCTTAACTCATCTTGTGTGACCTCTTCTCAGATTTCTAACTATATCTGGAGTTATAGAACTGCGATTCAAGCGCGATTACTCTCGTTGGAAAGCTAAGACATGAGGCTACAAGTTCAATGCATCAAGAAGAACCCAATTCTGCCTCTAACATATTCAAAATTGCTTATCAACAAACACTTGACATTCTTGTCCACGTCTTACTGTCTCGTTTTTGAACTGTTCTTGTCGACCTTTACTCGAATTCTAACTATATCTCGGAGTTATAGAACTGCGATTCAAGCACGATTACTCTCATTGGAAAGCTAAGACATGAGGCTACAAGTTCAATGCATCAAGCGGGAACCCGGTTCAGCCTCTAAGATAGTCAAAATTGCTTATCAACAAACACTTGGACCGTCTTGTCCACGTCTTACTTGTCTCGTTTCGAACGTCTTGTCCGACCTCTACTTAGAATTTTAACTATATTTGGAGTTATCGAACTGCGATTCAAACGCGATTAGTCTCGTTGGAAAGCTAAGACATGAGGGTACAAGTTCAATGCATCAAGAAGAACCCAGGTCAGCCTCTAAGATAGTCAAAATTGCTCATCAAGAAACACATGGACTTTTACTTGTCTCGTTTCTTAATCATTCTTGTCGACCTCTACTCAGAATTTTAACTATATCCGGAGTTATAGAACTGCGATTCAAGCGCGATTACTCTCGTTGGAAAGCTAAGACATGAGGCTACAAGTTCAATGCATCAAGAAGAACCCAGTTCAACCTCTAAGATAGTCAAAATTGCTCATCAAGAAACACATGGACTTTTACTGTCTCGTTTACGAACTGTTATTGTCTCGACCTCTACTCAGAATTTTAACTATATCTGGAGTTATAGAACTGCGATTCAAGCGCAATTACTCTCGTTGGAAAGCTAAGACATGAGGCTACAAGTTCAATGCATGAAGCGAACCCGGTTCAGCCTCTAAGATAGTCAAAATTGGTTATCAACAAACACTTGGACTATTCTTGTCTCGTTTCTTGACTGTTACTGTGTGACCTCTTCTCAGATTTCTAACTATATCTGGAGTTATAGAACTGCAATTCAAGCGTGATTACTCTCGTTGGAAAGCTAAGACATGAGGCTACAAGTTCAATGCATCAAGCGGAACCCGATTCGGCCTCTAAGATAGTCAAAATTGGTTATCAACAAACACTTGGACTATTCTTGTCTCGTTTCTTAACCGTTACTTGTGTGACCTCTTCTCGATTTCTAACTATATCTGGAGTTATAGAACTGCGATTCAAGCGCGATTACTCTCGTTGGAAAGCTAAGACATGAGGCTACAAGTTCAATGCATCAAGAAGAACCCAATTCTGCCTCTAACATATTCAAAATTGCTTATCAACAAACACTTGGACTGTTACTGTCCACGTCTTACTGTCTCGTTTTTGAACTGTTACTTGTCGACCTTTACTCGAGAATTCTAACTATATCTGGAGTTATAGAACTGCGATTCAAGCACGATTACTCTCATTGGAAAGCTAAGACATGAGGCTACAAGTTCAATGAATCAAGAAGAACCCGAGTCAGCCTCTAAGATAGTCAAAATTGCTCATCAAGAAACACCTGAACTTTTACTTCTCGTTTCGAACCATTCTTCTCGACCTCTATTCAGAATTTTGACTATATCTGGAGTTATATAACTGCAATTCAATCGTGATTAGTCTCGTTGGAAAGCTAAGACATGGGGCTACAAGTTCAATGCATCAAGCAGAACCCAGTTCAGCCTCTAAGATAGTCAAAATTGGTTATCAACAAACACTTGGACTGTTACTGTCTCGTTTCTTCACTGTTACTGTGTGACCTCTTCTCAGATTTCTAACTATATCTGGAGTTATAGAACTGCGATTCAAGCGTGATTAGTCTCGTTCGAAAGCTAAGACATGGGGCTACAAGTTCAATGCATCAAGCGAACCCGGTTCGGCCTCTAAGATAGTCAAAATTGCTTATCAACAAACACTTGGACTCTTATCCACGTCATACTGTCTCGTTTCTGAACTGTTACTCTCTGACCTCTACTTAGAATTTTAACTATATCTAGAGTTATCAAACTGCGATTCAAGCGTGATTAGTCTCGTTGGAAAGCTAAGATATGAGGCTACAAGTTCAATGCATCAAGCGAGAACCCGGTTCGGCCTCTAAGATAGTCAAAATTGCTTATCAACAAACACTTGGACTGATTCGGCCACGTCTTACTTGTCTCGTTTCGAACCATTACTGTCTCACCTCTACTTAGAATTTTAACTATATCTAGAGTTATCGATCTGCGATTTAAGCGTGATTAGTCTCGTTGGAAAGCTAAGACATGAGGCTACAAGTTCAATGCATCAAGCGAACCCGGTTCGGCTTCTAAGATAGTCAAAATTGGTTATCAACAAACACTTGGACTATTCTTGTCTCGTTTCTTAAGCTGTTCTTGTGTGACCTCTTCTCGGATTTCTAACTTTATCTCGGAGTTATAGAACTGCGATTCAAGCGCGATTACTCTCATTGGAAAGCTAAGACATGAGGCTACAAGTTCAATACATCAAGAAGAACCTAGTTACGCCTCTAACATATTCAAAATTGCTTATCAACAAACACTTGGACCATTCTTGTCTCGTTTCTAAACTATTCTTGTCGACCTCTTCTCGAGATTTCCAACTTTATCCGGAGTTATAGAACTGCAATTCAAGCGTGATTACTCTCGTTGGAAAGCTAAGACATGAGGCTACAAGTTCAATGCATCAAGCGGAACCCAGTTCAACCTCTAAGATAGTCAAAATTGCTTATCATCAAACACTTGGATTGTTACTGTCTCGTTTCTTGACTGTTACTGTCTGACCTCGTCTCAGATTTCTAACTATATCTGGAGTTATATAACTGCGATTCAAGCGCGATTAGTCTCGTTGGAAAGCTAAGACATGGGGCTACAAGTTCAATGCATCAAGCAGAACCTAGTTCAGCCTCTTAGATAGTCAAAATTGCTTATCAACAAACACTTGGACTATTCTTGTCCACGTCTTCTTGTCTCATTTTTGAACTGTTCTTGTCGACCTTTACTCGAAATTCTAACTATATCTGGAGTTATAGAACTGCGATTCAAGCACGATTACTCTCGTTGGAAAGCTAAGACATGAGGCTACAAGTTCAATGCATCAAGCGGGAACCCAGTTCGGCCTCTAAGATAGTCAAAATTGGTTATCAACAAACACTTGACTCATTCTTGTCTCGTTTCTTAATCATTCTTGTGTTACCTCTTCTCGATTTCTAACTATATCTTGAGTTATAGAACTGCAATTCAAGCGCTATTACTCTCGTTCGAAAGCTAAGACATGAGGCTACAAGTTCAATGCATCAAGCAGAACCCAGTTCAGCCTCTAACATATTCAAAATTGCTTATCAACAAACACTTGATGTACATTCGTCCACGTCATACTGTCTCGTTTCGAACTGTCATTCTTGTCGACCTCTACTTAGAATTTTAACTATATCTAGAGTTATCGAACCTGCGATTCAAGCGTGATTAGTCTCGTTGGAAAGCTAAGAAATGAGGCTACAAGTTCAATGCATCAAGCGGAGAACCCAGTTCGGCCTCTAAGATAGTCAAAATTGCTTATCAACAAACACTTGACTTATTCTTGGCCACGTCTTACTTGTCTCGTTTCCGAATCTGTTATTGTCCGACCTCTACTCGAATTTTAACTATATCCGGAGTTATAGAACTGCGATTCAAGCGCGATTACTCTCGTTGGAAAGCTAAGACATGAGGCTACAAGTTCAATGCATCAAGCGGAACCCAGTTCAGCCTCTAAGATAGTCAAAATTGCTTATCAACAAACACTTGGACTATTCTTGTCCACGTCTTTCCGTCTCGTTTACTGAATTCTTGTCGACCTCTACTTAGAATTTTAACTATATCTCGGAGTTATTGAACTGCGATTCAAACGCGATTAGTCTCGTTGGAAAGCTAAGACATGAGGTTACAAGTTCAATGCATCAAGAAGAACCCAGGTCAGCCTCTAAGATAGTCAAAATTGCTCATCAAGAAACACATGGACTTTTACTTGTCTCGTTTCTTAACTCATTCTTGTCGACCTCTACTCAGAATTTTAACTATATCTGGAGTTATAGAACTGCGATTGAAGCGCGATTACTCTCGTTGGAAAGCTAAGACATGAGGCTACAAGTTCAATGCATCAAGAAGAACCCAGTTCAACCTCTAAGATAGTCAAAATTGCTCATCAAGAAACACATGGACTTTTACTGTCTCGTTTCACGATTACGTCTTGTCGACCTCTACTCGGAATTTTAACTATATCTCGGAGTTATAGAACTGCGATTCAAGCACGATTACTCTCGTTGGAAAGCTAAGACATGAGGCTACAAGTTCAATGCATCAAGAAGAACCCGAGTTCAACCTCTAAGATAGTCAAAATTGCTCATCAAGAAACACATGGACTTTTACTTGTCTCGTTTCGAATCATTCTTGTCGACCTCTACTCGAATTTTAACTATATCTGGAGTTATAGAACTGCGATTCAAACGCAATTACTCTCGTTGGAAAGCTAAGACATGAGGCTACAAGTTCAATGCATCAAGCGGAACCCGGTTCGGCCTCTAAGATAGTCAAAATTGGTTATCAACAAACACTTGGACTTCTTGTCTCGTTTCTTAACATTCTTGTGTGACCTCTTCTCGATTTCTAACTATATCTGGAGTTATAGAACTGCGATTCAAGCGCGATTACTCTCGTTGGAAAGCTAAGACATGAGGCTACAAGTTCAATGCATCAAGAAGAACCCAATTCGCCTCTAACATATTCAAAATTGCTTATCAACAAACACTTGGACCGTTCATCGTCCACGTCTTCTTGTCTCGTTTTTGAACCGTATTCTTGTCGACCTTTACTCGGAATTCTAACTATATCTCGGAGTTATAGAACTGCGATTCAAGCACGATTACTCTCATTGGAAAGCTAAGACATGAGGCTACAAGTTCAATGCATCAAGCGGAACCCGAGTTCAGCCTCTAAGATAGTCAAAATTGCTTATCAACAAACACTTGGACTTCTTGTCCACGTCTTACTTGTCTCGTTTCGAACCGCTATTCTTGTCGACCTCTACTTAGAATTTTAACTATATTTGGAGTTATCGAACTGCGATTCAAACGCGATTAGTCTCGTTGGAAAGCTAAGACATGAGGGTACAAGTTCAATGCATCAAGAAGAACCCAGTTCAACCTCTAAGATAGTCAAAATTGCTCATCAAGAAACACATGGACTTTTACTGTCTCGTTTCTGAACTGTTATTGTCGACCTCTACTCAGAATTTTAACTATATCGGAGTTATAGAACTGCGATTCAAGCGCAATTACTCTCGTTGGAAAGCTAAGACATGAGGCTACAAGTTCAATGCATCAAGCAGAACCCAGTTCAGCCTCTAAGATAGTCAAAATTGGTTATCAACAAACACTTGGATTCATCGTCTCGTTTCTTGACTTTGATCTTTGTGTGACCTCTTCTCGATTTCTAACTATATCGGAGTTATAGAACTGCAATTCAAGCGTGATTACTCTCGTTGGAAAGCTAAGACATGAGGCTACAAGTTCAATGCATCAAGCGGAACCCAGTTCAGCCTCTAAGATAGTCAAAATTGGTTATCAACAAACACTTGGACTCTTATCTTGTCTCGTTTCTTAACTCATTATCGTGTGACCTCTTCTCGGATTTCTAACTATATCTCGGAGTTATAGAACTGCGATTCAAGCGTGATTACTCTCGTTGGAAAGCTAAGACATGAGGCTACAAGTTCAATGCATCAAGAAGAACCCAATTCGCCTCTAACATATTCAAAATTGCTTATCAACAAACACTTGGACCATTCTTGTCCACGTCTTCTTGTCTCGTTTTTGAACTCTTTGTCGACCTTTACTCAGAATTCTAACTATATCTGGAGTTATAGAACTGCGATTCAAGCACGATTACTCTCATTGGAAAGCTAAGACATGAGGCTACAAGTTCAATGAATCAAGAAGAACCCAGGTCAGCCTCTAAGATAGTCAAAATTGCTCATCAAGAAACACCTGAACTTTTACTGTCTCGTTTCTGAACTGTTACTGTCTGACCTCTATTCAGAATTTTGACTATATCTGGAGTTATATAACTGCAATTCAATCGTGATTAGTCTCGTTGGAAAGCTAAGACATGGGGCTACAAGTTCAATGCATCAAGCGGAACCCGGTTCAGCCTCTAAGATAGTCAAAATTGGTTATCAACAAACACTTGGACTGCATTCTTGTCTCGTTTCTTCACTATTACTTTGTGTGACCTCTTCTCAGATTTCTAACTATATCTGGAGTTATAGAACTGCGATTCAAGCGTGATTAGTCTCGTTCGAAAGCTAAGACATGGGGCTACAAGTTCAATGCATCAAGCAGAACCCAGTTCGGCCTCTAAGATAGTCAAAATTGCTTATCAACAAACACTTGGACTCTTACTGTCCACGTCATACTGTCTCGTTTCTGAACTGTTACTCTCTGACCTCTACTTAGAATTTTAACTATATCTAGAGTTATCAAACTGCGATTCAAGCGTGATTAGTCTCGTTGGAAAGCTAAGATATGAGACTACAAGTTCAATGCATCAAGCAGAACCCAGTTCAGCCTCTAAGATAGTCAAAATTGCTTATCAACAAACACTTGACCATATCGCCACGTCTTCTTGTCTCGTTTTGAACTGTTCTTCGTCTCACCTCTACTTAGAATTTTAACTATATCTAGAGTTATCGATCTGCGATTTAAGCGTGATTAGTCTCGTTGGAAAGCTAAGACATGAGGCTACAAGTTCAATGCATCAAGCAGAACCCAGTTCAGCTTCTAAGATAGTCAAAATTGGTTATCAACAAACACTTGGACTGTTACTGTCTCGTTTCTTAACTGTTACTGTGTGACCTCTTCTCAGATTTCTAACTTTATCTGGAGTTATAGAACTGCGATTCAAGCGCGATTACTCTCATTGGAAAGCTAAGACATGAGGCTACAAGTTCAATACATCAAGAAGAACCTAGTTCTGCCTCTAACATATTCAAAATTGCTTATCAACAAACACTTGGACTCATATCTTGTCTCGTTTCTAAATCATATCGTCGACCTCTTCTCGATTTCCAACTTTATCCGGAGTTATAGAACCGCAATTCAAGCGTGATTACTCTCGTTGGAAAGCTAAGACATGAGGCTACAAGTTCAATGCATCAAGCGGAACCCAGTTCATCCTCTAAGATAGTCAAAATTGCTTATCATCAAACACTTGGATTGTTACTGTCTCGTTTCTTGATCATTCTTGTCGACCTCGTCTCGAATTTCTAACTATATCTCGGAGTTATATAACTGCGATTCAAGCGCGATTAGTCTCGTTGGAAAGCTAAGACATGGGGCTACAAGTTCAATGCATCAAGCGAGAACCTAGTTCAGCCTCTTAGATAGTCAAAATTGCTTATCAACAAACACTTGGACCATATCTGTCCACGTCTTCTTGTCTCATTTTTGAATTCTTCGTCGACCTTTACTCAGAATTCTAACTATATCTGGAGTTATAGAACTGCGATTCAAGCACGATTACTCTCGTTGGAAAGCTAAGACATGAGGCTTCAAGTTCAATGAATCAAGAAGAACCCGGTCATCACCTCTAAGATAGTCAAAATTGCTTATCAACAAACACTTGGACCTTTATCGTCCACGTCTTCTTGTCTCGTTTTTGAACTGCATCTCGACCTCTACTCGGAATTTTAACTATATCTCGGAGTTATAGAACTGCGATTCAAGCGCGATTACTCTCGTTGGAAAGCTAAGACATGAGGCTACAAGTTCAATGCATCAAGAAGAACCCGGTTCCGCCTCTAACATATTCAAAATTGCTTATCAACAAACACTTGGACTCATATCGTCTCGTTTCGAACTGTTCTTGTCGACCTCTACTCAGATTTCCAACTATATCTAGAGTTATAGAACTGCAATTCAAGCGTGATTACTCTCATTGGAAAGCTAAGACATGAGGCTACAAGTTCAATGCATCAAGCGGAACCCAGTTCAGCCTCTAAGATAGTCAAAATTGCTTATCTACAAACACTTGGATTGTTACTGTCTCGTTTCTTCAAGTATTCTTGTCTGACCTCTTCTCAGATTTCTAACTATATCTGGAGTTATATAACTACGATTCAAGCGTGATTAGTCTCGTTGGAAAGCTAAGACATGGGGCTACAAGTTCAATGCATCAAGCGAGAACCCGGTTCGACCTCTTAGATAGTCAAAATTGCTTATCAACAAACACTTGGACCATTACCGTCCACGTCTTCTTGTCTCGTTTTTGAACTCATTCTTTGTCGACCTTTACTCGAATTCTAACTATATCTCGGAGTTATAGAACTGCGATTCAAGCACGATTACTCTCGTTGGAAAGCTAAGATATGAGGCTACAAGTTCAATGAATCAAGAAGAACCCGTCGGCCTCTAAGATAGTCAAAATTGCTTATCAACAAACACTTGGACATCGTTTGTCTACGTCTTACTTGTCTCGTTTTTGAACTGCTTCGTCTCACCTCTACTCGAATTGTAACTATATCTCGGAGTTATAGAACTGCGATTCAAGCGCGATGACTCTCGTTGGAAAGCTAAGACAAGAGGCTACAAGTTCAATGCATTAAGAAGAACCCGGTTACGCCTCTAAGCTAGTCAAAAGTGCTCATCAACAAACGCTTGGACCATTCATCGTCTCGTTTCTTAACAGTTCTTGTCGACCTCTTCTCGATTTCTAACTATATCTAGAGTTATAGAACTGCAATTCAAGCGCGATTACTCTCGTTGGAAAGCTAAGACAGGAGGCTACAAGTTCAATGCGTCAACCGGAACCCGAGTTCAGCCTCTAAGATAGTCAAAATTGCTTATCAACAAACACTTGACTCATTCTTGTCTCGTTTCTTCACTGTTATTCTTGTGTGACCTCTTCTCGCATTTCTAACTATATCTCGGAGTTATAGAACTGCGATTCAAGCGCTATTAGTCTCGTTCGAAAGCTAAGACATGGGGCTACAAGTTCAATGCATCAAGCGAGAACCCGAGTTCAGCCTCTAAGATAGTCAAAATTGCTTATCAACAAATACTTGGACTCTTACTGTCCACGTCATACTGTCTCGTTTCTGAACTGTTACTGTCTGACCTCAACTTAGAATTTTAACTATATCTAGAGTTATCAAACCTGCGATTCAAGCGTGATTAGTCTCGTTGGAAAGCTAAGATATGAGGCTACAAGGTCAATGCATCAAGCGGAACCCGCCTTCGGCCTCTAAGATAGTCAAAATTGCTTATCAACAAACACTTGGACTGTCATTCGGCCACGTCTTCTTGTCTCGTTTCGAATCAAGCTATTCGTCTCACCTCTACTTAGAATTTTAACTATATCTAGAGTTATCGATCTGCGATTTAAGCGTGATTAGTCTCGTTGGAAAGCTAAGACATGAGGCTACAAGTTCAATGCATCAAGCGAGAACCCGATTCAGCCTCTTAGATAGTCAAAATTGCTTATCAACAAACACTTGACTCATTATCTTGTCTCGTTTCTTAAGCATTCTTGTGTGACCTCTTCTCGATTTCTAACTATATCCGGAGTTATAGAACTGCGATTCAAGCGCGATTACTCTCGTTCGAAAGCTAAGACATGAGGCTACAAGTTCAATGCATCAAGCGTAACCTAGTTCAGCCTCTAAGATAGTCAAAATTGCTTATCAACAAACACTTGGACATTCATTGTCCACGTCATACTTGTCTCGTTTCGAACTGTTCTTGTCGACCTCTACTTAGAATTTTAACTATATCTGGAGTTATCGAACTGCGATTCAAACGCGATTAGTCTCGTTGGAAAGCTAAGACATGAGGTTACAAGTTCAATGCATCAAGAAGAACCCGTGTCAGCCTCTAAGATAGTCAAAATTGCTCATGAAGAAACACATGGACTTTTACTCGTCTCGTTTCGAACTAAGTTCTTGTCGACCTCTACTCCGAATTCTAACTATATCTCGGAGTTATAGAACTGCGATTCAAGCGCGATTAGTCTCGTTGGAAAGCTAAGACATGAGGCTACAAGTTCAATGCATCAAGAAGAACCCAGTTCAACCTCTAAGATAGTCAAAATTGCTCATCAAGAAACACATGGACTTTTACCGTCTCGTTTCGAACCGCTATTCTTCTCGACCTCTACTTAGAATTTTAACTATATCTGGAGTTATAGAACTGCGATTCAAGCGCGATTACTCTCGTTGGAAAGCTAAGACATGAGGCTACAAGTTCAATGCATCAAGAAGAACCCAGTTCAACCTCTAAGATAGTCAAAATTGCTCATCAAGAAACACATGGACTTTTACTTGTCTCGTTTCGAACCGTTACTTCTCGACCTCTACTTAGAATTTTAACTATATCTGGAGTTATAGAACTGCGATTCAAGCACGATTACTCTCGTTGGAAAGCTAAGACATGAGGCTACAAGTTCAATGAATCAAGCGGAACCCGTTCGCGTCTAAGATAGTCAAAATTGCTTATCAACAAACACTTGGACTCTTACTGTCCACGTCATACTGTCTCGTTCCTGAACTGTTACTGTCTGACCTCTACTTAGAATTTTAACTATATCTAGAGTTATCGAACTGCAATTCAAGCGTGATTAGTCTCGTTGGAAAGCTAAGATATGAGGCTACAAGTTCAATGCATCAAGCGGAACCCAGTTCAGCCTCTAAGATAGTCAAAATTGCTTATCAACAAACACTTGGACTTTACTGGCCACGTCTTACTGTCTCGTTTCTGAACTGTTACTGTCTCACCTCTACTTAGAATTTTAACTATATCTAGAGTTATCGATCTGCGATTTAAGCGTGATTAGTCTCGCTGGAAAGCTAAGACATGAGGCTACAAGTTCAATGCATCAAGCAGAACCCAGTTCAGCCTTTAAGATAGTCAAAATTGCTTATCAACAAACACTTGGACCTTCGTCCACGTCTTACTTGTCTCGTTTCGAACATTCTTGTCGACCTCTACTTAGAATTTTAACTATATCTGGAGTTATGGAACTGCGATTCAAACGCGATTAGTCTCGTTGGAAAGCTAAGACATGAGGTTACAAGTTCAATGCATCAAGAAGAACCCGTGTCGACCTCTAAGATAGTCAAAATTGCTCATCAAGAAACACATGGACTTTTACTATCTCGTTTTCGAACAGTTCTTGTCGACCTCTACTCGGAATTCTAACTATATCCGGAGTTATAGAACCTGCGATTCAAGCGCGATTACTCTCGTTGAAAAGCTAAGACATGAGGCTACAAGTTCAATGCATCAAGAAGAACCTAGGTCACCTCTAAGATAGTCAAAATTGCTCATCAAGAAACACATGGACTTTTACTTGTCTCGTTTCTGAACCGTTCTTGTCGACCTCTACTCGAATTCTAACTATATCTCGGAGTTATAGAACTGCGATTCAAGCGCGATTACTCTCGTTGGAAAGCTAAGACATGAGGCTACAAGTTCAATGCATCAAGAAGAACCCAGTTCAACCTCTAAGATAGTCAAAATTGCTCATCAAGAAACACATGGACTTTTACTTGTCTCGTTTCTGAACCGTATTCTTGTCGACCTCTACTTAGAATTTTAACTATATCCGGAGTTATAGAACTGTGATTCAAGCGCGATTACTCTCGTTCGAAAGCTAAGACATGAGGCTACAAGTTCAATGCATGAAGCAGAACGTAGTTCAGCCTCTAAGATAGTCAAAATTGCTTATCAACAAACACTTGGATCATTCTTGTCTCGTTTCTTAACTCGATTCTTGTGTGACCTCTTCTCGAGATTTCTAACTATATCTCGGAGTTATAGAACTGCGATTCAAGCGCGATTACTCTCGTTGGAAAGCTAAGACATGAGGCTACAAGGTAAATGCATCAAGAAGAACCCGATTCGGCCTCTAAGATAGTCAAAATTGCTTATCAACAAACACTTGGACCTCTTCTCACGTCTTACTTGTCTCGTTTTTGAACTCGTACTGTCTGAACTTTACTCAGAATTCTAACTATATCTGGAGTTATAGAACTGCGATACAAGGTAAATGCATCAAGAAGAACCCAGTTCAGCCTCTAAGATAGTCAAAATTGCTCATCAAGAAACACATGGACTTTCACCTGTCTCGTTTCGAAATGTTACTATCCGACCTCTACTCGAATTTTGACTATATCCGGAGTTATATAACCGCAATTCAAGCGTGATTAGTCTCGTTAGAAAGCTAAGACATGAGGCTACAAGTTCAATGCATCAAGCGTAACCCAATCCAGCCTCTAAGATAGTCAAAATTGGTTATCAACAAACACTTGGACTTCTTGTCTCGTTTCTTAAGCATTCTTGTGTGACCTCTTCTCGCATTTCTAACTATATCCGGAGTTATAGAACCTGCGATTCAAGCGCGATTACTCTTGTTCGAAAGCTAAGACATGAGGCTACAAGTTCAATGCATCAAGCGAGAACCTAGTTCAGCCTCTAAGATAGTCAAAATTGCTTATCAACAAACACTTGGACTTCTTGTCTCGTTTCTTAACCATTCTTGTGTGACCTCTACTCGATTTCTAACTATATCCGGAGTTATAGAACTGCGATTCGAGCGCGATTACTCTCGTTGGAAAGCTAAGACATGGGGCTACAAGTTCAATGCATCAAGAAGAACCCAGGTCAGCCTCTAAGGTAGTCAAAATTGCTCATCAAGAAACACATGGACTTTTACTGTCTCGTTTCGAACTCATTCTTGTCGACCTCTACTCGGAATTTTGACTATATCCCGGAGTTATATAACTGCAATTCAAGCGTGATTAGTCTCGTTGGAAAGCTAAGACAAGGGGCTACAAGTTCAATGCATCAAGCGGAACCCGAGTTCGGCCTCTAAGATAGTCAAAATTGGTTATCAACAAACACTTGGACTGTTACTGTCTCGTTTCTTAACTGTTACTGTGTGACCTCTTCTCAGATTTCTAACTATATCTGCAGTTATAGAACTGCGATTCAAGCGCGATTACTCTTGTTGGAAAGCTAAGACATGAGGCTACAAGTTCAATGCATCAAGAAGAACCCGGTTCGCCTCTAACATATTCAAAATTGCTTATCAACAAACACTTGGACTATTCTTGTCTTGTTTCGAACTGTATTCTTGTCGACCTCTTCTCGATTTCTAACTATATCTAGAGTTATAGAACTACAATTCAAGCGCGATTACTCTCGTTGGAAAGCTAAGACATGAGGCTACAAGTTCAATGCATCAAGAAGAACCCGGTCAGCCTCTAAGATAGTCAAAATTGCTCATCAAGAAACACATGGACTTTCACCGTCTCGTTTCGAAATGTTACTATCCGACCTCTACTCAGAATTTTGACTATATCCGGAGTTATATAACTGCAATTCAAGCATGATTAGTCTCGTTAGAAAGCTAAGACATGGGGCTACAAGTTCAATGCATCAAGCGGAACCCATCCAGCCTCTAAGATAGTCAAAATTGGTTATCAACAAACACTTGGACTGTTACTGTCTCGTTTCTTAACTGTTACTGTGTGACCTCTTCTCAGATTTCTAACTATATCTGGAGTTATAGAACTGCGATTCAAGCGCGATTACTCTCGTTCGAAAGCTAAGACATGAGGCTACAAGTTCAATGCATCAAGCGAGAACCTAGTTCAGCCTCTAAGATAGTCAAAATTGCTTATCAACAAACACTTGGATCATTCTTGTCTCGTTTCTTAACCATTCTTGTGTGACCTCTTCTCAGATTTCTAACTATATCTGGAGTTATAGAACTGCGATTCAAGCGCGATTACTCTCGTTGGAAAGCTAAGACATGGGGCTACAAGTTCAATGCATCAAGAAGAACCCAGGTCAGCCTCTAAGGTAGTCAAAATTGCTCATCAAGAAACACATGGACTTTTCTTGTCTCGTTTCGAACCATTCTTGTCGACCTCTACTCGAATTTTGACTATATCGGAGTTATATAACTGCAATTCAAGCGTGATTAGTCTCGTTGGAAAGCTAAGACAAGGGGCTACAAGTTCAATGCATCAAGCGGAACCCAGTCCGGCCTCTAAGATAGTCAAAATTGGTTATCAACAAACACTTGGACTTATTCTTGTCTCGTTTCTTAACTTTCTTGTGTGACCTCTTCTCGGATTTCTAACTATATCCGGAGTTATAGAACTGTGATTCAAGCGCGATTACTCTTGTTCGAAAGCTAAGACATGAGGCTACAAGTTCAATGCATCAAACGAAACCTAGTTCAGCCTCTAAGATAGTCAAAATTGCTTATCAACAAACACTTGGACCGTATTCTTGTCTCGTTTAACCTTAAGCATTCTTGTGTGACCTCTACTCAGATTTCTAACTATATCTGGAGTTATAGAACTGCGATTCGAGCGCGATTACTCTCGTTGGAAAGCTAAGACATGGGGCTACAAGTTCAATGCATCAAGAAGAACCCGGTCAGCCTCTAAGGTAGTCAAAATTGCTCATCAAGAAACACATGGACTTTTACTTGTCTCGTTTCGAACTGTTATCTTGTCGACCTCTACTCGGAATTTTGACTATATCCGGAGTTATATAACTGCAATTCAAGCGTGATTAGTCTCGTTGGAAAGCTAAGACAAGGGGCTACAAGTTCAATGCATCAAGCGAGACCCAGTTCAGCCTCTAAGATAGTCAAAATTGGTTATCAACAAACACTTGGATACATTTATCTCGTTTCTTAAGCATTCTTGTGTGACCTCTTCTCGATTTCTAACTATATCTGCAGTTATAGAACCTGCGATTCAAGCGCGATTACTCTTGTTGGAAAGCTAAGACATGAGGCTACAAGTTCAATGCATCAAGAAGAACCCGGTTCGCCTCTAACATATTCAAAATTGCTTATCAACAAACACTTGGATCAGTATTCTTGTCTTGTTTTCGAACCGTTCTTGTCGACCTCTTCTCGATTTCTAACTATATCTAGAGTTATAGAACTACAATTCAAGCGCGATTACTCTCGTTGGAAAGCTAAGACATGAGGCTACAAGTTCAATGCATCAAGAAGAACCCGAGTCGGCCTCTAAGATAGTCAAAATTGCTCATCAAGAAACACATGGACTTTCACCTGTCTCGTTTCTGAAATGTTACTATCCGACCTCTACTCGGAATTTTGACTATATCCGGAGTTATATAACTGCAATTCAAGCATGATTAGTCTCGTTAGAAAGCTAAGACATGGGGCTACAAGTTCAATGCATCAAGCGGAACCCGTCCAGCCTCTAAGATAGTCAAAATTGGTTATCAACAAACACTTGGACTTTTCTTGTCTCGTTTCTTAAGCATTCTTGTGTGACCTCTTCTCGATTTCTAACTATATCTGGAGTTATAGAACTGCGATTCAAGCGCGATTACTCTCGTTCGAAAGCTAAGACATGAGGCTACAAGTTCAATGCATCAAGCGAACCTAGTTCAGCCTCTAAGATAGTCAAAATTGCTTATCAACAAACACTTGACTCATTCTTGTCTCGTTTCTTAACCGTTACTTGTGTGACCTCTTCTCGCATTTCTAACTATATCCGGAGTTATAGAACTGCGATTCAAGCGCGATTACTCTCGTTGGAAAGCTAAGACATGGGGCTACAAGTTCAATGCATCAAGAAGAACCCGAGTCAGCCTCTAAGGTAGTCAAAATTGCTCATCAAGAAACACATGGACTTTTCTTGTCTCGTTTCCGAACCTGTTCTTGTCGACCTCTACTCAGAATTTTGACTATATCTGGAGTTATATAACTGCAATTCAAGCGTGATTAGTCTCGTTGGAAAGCTAAGACAAGGGGCTACAAGTTCAATGCATCAAGCAGAACCCAGTTCAGCCTCTAAGATAGTCAAAATTGGTTATCAACAAACACTTGGACTGTTACTGTCTCGTTTCTTAAGCATTTCTTGTGTGACCTCTTCTCGAGATTTCTAACTATATCTGCGGTTATAGAACTGCGATTCAAGCGCGATTACTCTTGTTGGAAAGCTAAGACATGAGGCTACAAGTTCAATGCATCAAGAAGAACCCAGTTCTGCCTCTAACATATTCAAAATTGCTTATCAACAAACACTTGGACTTTTCGTCTTGTTTTCGAACCATTGTCGACCTCTTCTCGAATTTCTAACTATATCTAGAGTTATAGAACTACAATTCAAGCGCGATTACTCTCGTTGGAAAGCTAAGACATGAGGCTACAAGTTCAATGCATCAAGCGAACGCGATTCAGCCTCTAAGATAGTCAAAATTACTTATCAACAAACACTTGGACTTCTTGTCCACGTCATCTTGTCTCGTTTCTAAATTGTTACTTGTCGACCTCTTCTCGGATTTCCAACTATATCTAGAGTTATAGAACCGCAATTCAAGCGCGATTACTCTCGTTGGAAAGCTAAGACATGAGCCTACAAGTTCAATGCATCAAGAAGAACCCAGTCGGCCTCTAAGATAGTCAAAATTGCTCATCAAGAAACACATGGACTTTCACTGTCTCGTTTCGAAATGTTACTATCTCGACCTCTACTCGAAATTTTGACTATATCCGGAGTTATATAACTGCAATTCAAGCATGATTAGTCTCGTTAGAAAGCTAAGACATGGGGCTACAAGTTCAATGCATCAAGCGGAACCCGATCCAGCTCTCTAAGATAGTCAAAATTGGTTATCAACAAACACTTGGACTATTCTTGTCTCGTTTCTTAAGCATTCTTGTGTGACCTCTTCTCGATTTCTAACTATATCCGGAGTTATAGAACTGCGATTCAAGCGCGATTACTCTCGTTCGAAAGCTAAGACATGAGGCTACAAGTTCAATGCATCAAGCAGAACCTAGTTCAGCCTCTAAGATAGTCAAAATTGCTTATCAACAAACACTTGGACATTCTTGTCTCGTTTCTTAACTGTTACTGTGTGACCTCTTCTCAGATTTCTAACTATATCTGGAGTTATAGAACTGCGATTCAAGCGCGATTACTCTCGTTGGAAAGCTAAGACATGGGGCTACAAGTTCAATGCATCAAGAAGAACCCAGGTCAGCCTCTAAGGTAGTCAAAATTGCTCATCAAGAAACACATGGACTTTTCTTGTCTCGTTTCTCAATTCATATCGTCTCGACCTCTACTCAGAATTTTGACTATATCCCGAGTTATATAACCGCAATTCAAGCGTGATTAGTCTCGTTGGAAAGCTAAGACAAGGGGCTACAAGTTCAATGCATCAAGCGGGAACCCAGTTCAGCCTCTAAGATAGTCAAAATTGGTTATCAACAAACACTTGACTCATTCTTGTCTCGTTTCTTAACATTCTTCGTGTGACCTCTTCTCGAGATTTCTAACTATATCTCGCGGTTATAGAACTGCGATTCAAGCGCGATTACTCTTGTTGGAAAGCTAAGACATGAGGCTACAAGTTCAATGCATCAAGAAGAACCCAGTTCTGCCTCTAACATATTCAAAATTGCTTATCAACAAACACTTGGACTGTTACTGTCTTGTTTCTGAACTGTTACTGTCTGACCTCTTCTCAGATTTCTAACTATATCTAGAGTTATAGAACTACAATTCAAGCGCGATTACTCTCGTTGGAAAGCTAAGACATGAGGCTACAAGTTCAATGCATCAAGAAGAACCCAGGTCAGCCTCTAAGATAGTCAAAATTGCTCATCAAGAAACACATGGACTTTCACTGTCTCGTTTCTGAAATGTTACTATCTGACCTCTACTCAGAATTTTGACTATATCTGGAGTTATATAACTGCAATTCAAGCATGATTAGTCTCGTTAGAAAGCTAAGACATGGGGCTACAAGTTCAATGCATCAAGCAGAACCCAGTCCAGCCTCTAAGATAGTCAAAATTGGTTATCAACAAACACTTGGACATTCTTGTCTCGTTTCTTAACCATTCTTGTGTGACCTCTTCTCGATTTCTAACTATATCCGGAGTTATAGAACCGCGATTCAAGCGCGATTACTCTCGTTCGAAAGCTAAGACATGAGGCTACAAGTTCAATGCATCAAGCGGAACCTAGTTCACCCTCTAAGATAGTCAAAATTGCTTATCAACAAACACTTGACTCATTCTTGTCTCGTTTCTTAACCGTTCTTGTGTGACCTCTTCTCCGATTTCTAACTATATCCGGAGTTATAGAACTGCGATTCAAGCGGATTACTCTCGTTGGAAAGCTAAGACATGGGGCTACAAGTTCAATGCATCAAGAAGAACCCGGGTCAGCCTCTAAGGTAGTCAAAATTGCTCATCAAGAAACACATGGACTTTTACTTGTCTCGTTTTCTGACTGTTCTTGTCCGACCTCTACTCAGAATTTTGACTATATCTGGAGTTATATAACTGCAATTCAAGCGTGATTAGTCTCGTTGGAAAGCTAAGACAAGGGGCTACAAGTTCAATGCATCAAGCAGAACCCAGTTCAGCCTCTAAGATAGTCAAAATTGGTTATCAACAAACACTTGGACTGTTACTGTCTCGTTTCTTAACTGTTACTGTGTGACCTCTTCTCAGATTTCTAACTATATCTGCAGTTATAGAACTGCGATTCAAGCGCGATTACTCTTGTTGGAAAGCTAAGACATGAGGCTACAAGTTCAATGCATCAAGAAGAACCCAGTTCTGCCTCTAACATATTCAAAATTGCTTATCAACAAACACTTGGACATTCTTGTCTTGTTTCGAACTGCTATCTTGTCGACCTCTTCTCGATTTCTAACTATATCTAGAGTTATAGAACTACAATTCAAGCGCGATTACTCTCGTTGGAAAGCTAAGACATGAGGCTACAAGTTCAATGCATCAAGCAGAACGCAGTTCAGCCTCTAAGATAGTCAAAATTACTTATCAACAAACACTTGGATTCTTGTCCACGTCATACTGTCTCGTTTCTAAATTGTTACTGTCTGACCTCTTCTCAGATTTCCAACTATATCTAGAGTTATAGAACTGCAATTCAAGCGCGATTACTCTCGTTGGAAAGCTAAGACATGAGCCTACAAGTTCAATGCATCAAGAAGAACCCGTCGGCCTCTAAGATAGTCAAAATTGCTCATCAAGAAACACATGGACTTTCACTGTCTCGTTTCTGAAATGTTACTATCGACCTCTACTCGAATTTTGACTATATCCGGAGTTATATAACTCGCAATTCAAGCATGATTAGTCTCGTTAGAAAGCTAAGACATGGGGCTACAAGTTCAATGCATCAAGCGTAACCCGATCCAGTCTCTAAGATAGTCAAAATTGGTTATCAACAAACACTTGGACTCATTCTTGTCTCGTTTCTTAACACATTCTTGTGTGACCTCTTCTCAGATTTCTAACTATATCTGGAGTTATAGAACTGCGATTCAAGCGCGATTACTCTCGTTCGAAAGCTAAGACATGAGGCTACAAGTTCAATGCATCAAGCAGAACCTAGTTCAGCCTCTAAGATAGTCAAAATTGCTTATCAACAAACACTTGGACTCTTTGTCTCGTTTCTTAACATTACTTGTGTGACCTCTTCTCGATTTCTAACTATATCGGAGTTATAGAACTGCGATTCAAGCGCGATTACTCTCGTTGGAAAGCTAAGACATGGGGCTACAAGTTCAATGCATCAAGAAGAACCCAGTCAGCCTCTAAGGTAGTCAAAATTGCTCATCAAGAAACACATGGACTTTTACTTGTCTCGTTTCGAACATTCTTGTCGACCTCTACTCAGAATTTTGACTATATCTGGAGTTATATAACTGCAATTCAAGCGTTATTAGTCTCGTTGGAAAGCTAAGACATGGGGCTACAAGTTCAATGCATCAAGTAGAACCCAGTTCAGCCTCTAAGATAGTCAAAATTTCTTATCAACAAACACTTGGACTGCTACTGTCTCGTTTCTTAACTGTTACTGTGTGACCTCTTCTCAGATTTCTAACTATATCTGGAGTTATAGAACTGCGATTCAAGCGGATTACTCTCGTTGGAAAGCTAAGACATGAGGCTACAAGTTCAATGATTCAAGAAGAAGCCCATTTCGCCTCTAACATATTCAAAATTGCTTATCAACAAACACTTGGACTCATTCTTGTCTTGTTTCGAACCGTTCTTGTCGACCTCTTCTCGATTTCTAACTATATCTAGAGTTATAGAACCGCAATTCAAGCGCGATTACTCTCGTTGGAAAGCTAAGACATGAGGCTACAAGTTCAATGCATCAAGCAGAACGCAGTTCAGCCTCTAAGATAGTCAAAATTACTTATCAACAAACACTTGGACTGTTACTGTCCACGTCATACTGTCTCGTTTCTAAATTGTTACTGTCTGACCTCTTCTCAGATTTGCAACTATATCTAGAGTTATAGAACTGCAATTCAAGCGCGATTACTCTCGTTGGAAAGCTAAGACATGATCCTACAAGTTCAATGCATCAAGAAGAACCCAGTTCAGCCTCTAAGATAGTCAAAATTACTTATCAACAAACACTTGGACTGTTACTATTCACGTCATACTGTCTCGTTTCTAAACTATTACTGTCTGACCTCTTCTTAGATTTCCAACTATATCTAGAGTTATAGAACTGCAATTCAAGCACGATTACTCTCGTTGGAAAGCTAAGACATGAGCCTACAAGTTCAATGCATCAAGAAGAACCCAGTTATGCCTTTAAGATAGTCAAAATTGCTTATCAACAAACACTTGGACATTATCGTCTCGTTTCTTAACTCATTCTTGTCGACCTCTTCTCGGATTTCTAACTATATCTAGAGTTGTAGAACTACAATTCAAGCGTGATTACTCTCGTTGGAAAGCTAAGACATGAGGCTACAAGTTCAATGCATCAAGCAGAACCCAGTTCAGCCTCTAAGATAGTCAAAATTGCTTATCAACAAACACTTGGACTGTTACTGTCTCGTTTCTTAACTGTTACTGTGTGACCTCTTCTCAGATTTCTAACTATATCTGGAGTTATAGAACTGCGATTCAAGCGCGATTACTCTCGTTGGAAAGCTAAGACATGAGGCTACAAGTTCAATGCATCAAGAAGAACCCATTTCTGACTCTAACATATTCAAAATTGCTTATCAACAAACACTTGGACATTCTTGTCTCGTTTCGAACCGTTATCTTGTCGACCTCTACTTAGATTTCTAACTATATCTAGAGTTATAGAACTGTGATTCAAGCGCGATTACTCTTGTTGGAAAGCTAAGACATGAGGCTACAAGTTCAATGCATCAAGCAGAACCTAGTTCATCCTCTAAGATAGTCAAAATTACTTATCAACAAACACTTGGACTGTTACTGTCCACGTCATACTTCTCGTTTCGAATCTTACCGTCGACCTCTACTCAGAATTTTAACTATATCTCGGAGTTATAGAACTGCGATTCAAGCGCAATTACTCTCGTTGGAAAGCTAAGACAAGAGGCTACAAGTTCAATGCATCAAGAAGAACCCAGTTCTGCCTCTAACATATTCAAAATTGCTTATCAACCAACACTTGGACTCATTCTATCGTCTCGTTTCGAACCGTTACCGTCCGACCTCTACTCGAAATTGTAACTATATCTAGAGTTATAGAACTGCGATTCAAGCGCGATTACTCTCGTTGGAAAGCTAAGACATGAGGCTACAAGTTCAATGCATCAAGCAGAACCTAGTTCAGCCTCTAAGATAGTCAAAAGTGCTCATCAACAAACACTTGGACATTCTTGTCTCGCTTTCGAACCGCTACTTGTCGACCTCTACTCGGAATTGTAACTATATCTCGGAGTTATAGAACTGCAATTCAAGCGCGATTACTCCGTTGGAAAGCTAAGACATGAGCCTACAAGTTCAATGCATCAAGAAGAACCCAGTTCTGCCTCTAAGATAGTCAAAATTGCTTATCAACAAACACTTGGACTGTTACTGTCTCGTTTCTTAACTGTTACTCTCGACCTCTTCTCGAATTCTAACTATATCTAGAGTTATAGAACTCGATTCAAGCGCGATTACTCTCGTTGGAAAGCTAAGACATGAGGCTACAAGTTCAATGCATCAAGAAGAACCCAATTCTGCCTCTAAGATAGTCAAAATTGCTCATCAACAAACACTTGGACTTTTACTGTGCACCTCTTACTTGTCTCGTTTTTGAACCGTTTCGTCTCGACCTCTACTCAGAATTTTAACTATATCTGGAGTTATAGAACTGCGATTCAAGCGTGATTACTCTCGTTTGAAAGATAAGACAAGAGGCTACAAGTTCAATGCATCAAGAAGAACCCAGTTCTGCCTCTAAGATAGTCAAAAGTGCTCATCAACAAACACTTGGACCGTTCTTGTCTCGTTTCGAATCAAGCATCGTCTCGACCTCTACTCGAAATTGTAACTATATCTCGGAGTTATAGAACTGCAATTCAAGCGCGATTACTCTCGTTGGAAAGCTAAGACATGAGCCTACAAGTTCAATGCATCAAGAAGAACCCAGTTCTGCCTCTAAGATAGTCAAAATTGCTTATCAACAAACACTTGGACTTTCTTGTCTCGTTTCTTAACTGTTACTCTCTGACCTCTTCCCAGATTTCTAACTATATCTAGAGTTATAGAACTGCGGTTCAAGCGCGATTACTCTCGTTGGAAAGCTAAGACATGAGGCTACAAGTTCAATGCATCAAGCGAGAACCCGGTTCAGCCTCTAAGATAGTCGAAATTGCTTATCAACAAACACTTGGATTTCTTGTCTCGTTTACGAACCGCTACTTTGTCGACCTCTACTTAGAATTTTAACTATATCTGGAGTTATAGAAGTGCGATTCAAGCGCGATTACTGTCATTGGAAAGCTAATACAAGAGGCTACAAGTTCAATGCATCAAGAAGAACCCAGTTCTGCCTCTAAGATAGTCAAAACTGCTTATCAACAAACACTTGGACCCATTCTTGTCTCGTTTCTTAACTCATATCTTGTCGACCTCTTCTCAGATTTCTAACTATATCTAGAGTTATAGAACTCCAATTCAAGCGCGTTTACTCTTGTTGGAAAGCTAAGACATGAGGCTACAAGTTCAATGCATCAAGCAGAACCCAGTTCAGCCTCTAAGATAGTCCAAATTACTTATCAACAAACACTTGGACTGCTACTGTCTCGTTTCTTAACTGTTACTGTGTGACCTCTTCTCAGATTTCTAACTATATCTGGAGTTATAGAACTGCGATTCAAGCGCGATTACTCTCGTTGGAAAGCTAAGACAAGAGGCTACAAGTTCAATGCATCAAGAAGAACCCGAGCTTCGCCTCTAAGATAGTCAAAAGTGCTCATCAACAAACACTTGGTATTCTTGTCTCGTTTCGAACATTCTTGTCGACCTCTACTCGAATTGTAACTATATCTGGAGTTATAGAACTGCAATTCAAGCGCGATTACTCTCGTTGGACAGCTAAGACATGAGCCTACAAGTTCAATGCATCAAGAAGAACCCAGTTCAGCCTCTAAGATAGTCCAAATTACTTATCAATAAACACTTGGACTCTTTACTCTCGTCTCGTTTCCGAGCAACTTCTTATCGTGTGACCTCTTCTCGAATTTCTAACTATATCCGGAGTTATAGAACTGCGATTCAAGCGCGATTACTCTCGTTGGAAAGCTAAGACATGAGGCTACAAGTTCAACGCATCAAAAAGAACCCGCTTTACGCCTCTAATATTTTCAAAATTGCTTATCAACAAACACTTGACTCATTCTTGTCTCGTTTACGAACCGCATCTTATCGTCGACCTCTACTCGATTTTCTAACTATATCTGGAGTTATAGAACTGCAATTCAAGCGTGATTACTCTCGTTGGAAAGCTAAGACATGAGCCTACAAGTTCCATGCATCAAGAAGAACCCAGTTCTGCCTCTAAGATAGTCAAAAGTGCTCATCAACAAACACTTGGGTATTCTTGTCTCGTTTCGAACCTGCTCTTGTCGACCTCTACTCAAAATTTAACTATATCTGGAGTTATAGAACTGCGATTCAAGCGCGATTACTCTCGTTGGAAAGCTAAGACAAGAGGCTACAAGTTCAATGCATCAAGAAGAACCCCGGTTCCGCCTCTAAGATAGTCAAAAGTGTTCATCAACAAACACTTGACCGTTCTCTCGTTTCGAACCATTCTTCGTCGACCTCTACTCAGAATTGTAACTATATCTGGAGTTATAGAACTGCAATTCAAGCGCGATTACTCTCGTTGGAAAGCTAAGACATGAGCCTACAAGTTCCATGCATCAAGAAGAACCCGGTTACGCGCTCTAAGATAGTCAAAATTTCTTATCAACAAACACTTGGACCAGTTCTTGTCTCGTTTCTTAAGCATTCTTGTCGACCTCTTCTCAGATTTCTAACTATATCTAGAGTTATAGAACTCCAATTCAAGCGCGATTACTCCCGTTGGAAAGGTAAGACATGAGGCTACAAGTTCAATGCATCAAGCAGAACCCAGTTCAGCCTCTAAGATAGTCAAAATTTCTTATCAACAAACACTTGGACTGCTACTGTCTCGTTTCTTAACTGTTACTCTGTGACCTCTTCTCAGATTTCTAACTATATCTAGAGTTATAGAACTGCGGTTCAAGCGCGATTACTCTCGTTGGAAAGCTAAGACAAGAGGCTACAAGTTCAATGCATCAAGAAGAACCCAGTTCTGCCTCTAAGATAGTCAAAATTGCTTATCAACAAACACTTGGATGCATTCTTGTCTCGTTTCTTAACATTCTTGTGTGACCTCTTCTCGATTTCTAACTATATCTCGGAGTTATAGAACTGCGATTCAAGCGCGATTAATCTCGTTGGAAAGCTAAGACATGAGGCTACAAGTTCAATGCATCAAGAAGAACCCAGTTCTGCCTCTAACATATTCAAAATTGCTTATCAACAAACACTTGACTCATTCTTGTCTCGTTTCTCAACTCGTTCTTGTCGACCTCTACTCGAATTTCTAACTATATCTAGAGTTATAGAACTGCGGTTCAAGCGCGATTACTCTCGTTGGAAAGCTAAGACATGAGGCTACAAGTTCAATGCATCAAGCGAAAACCCGCTCGGCCTCTTAGATAGTCAAAATTACTTATCAACAAACACTTGGATCATATCTGTCCACGTCATACCGTCTCGTTTCTAAACTTCTTGTCGACCTCTACTTAGAATTTTAACTATATCTGGAGTTATCGAACTGCGATTCAACCGTGATTTGTCTCCTTGGAAAGCTAAGACATGAGGCTACATGTTCAATGCATCAAGAAGAACCCAGGTCAGCCTCTAAGATAGTCAAAATTGCTCATCACGAAACACATGGACTTTTCTTTGTCTCGTTTCTGAACCAACTTCTCGACCTCTACTCGAAATTTTAACTATATCTGGAGTTATCGAACTGCGATTCAAGCGTGATTTGTCTCTTTGGAAAGCTAAGACATGAGGCTACATGTTCAATGCATCAAGAAGAACCCAGGTCAGCCTCTAAGATAGTCAAAAGTGCTCATCAACAAACACTTGGACTTTATTCTTGTCTCGTTTCTAACCGCTACTTGTCGACCTCTACTCAGAATTTTAACTATATCTCGGAGTTATAGAAGTGCGATTCAAGCGCGATTACTCTCGTTGGAAAGCTAATACAAGAGGCTACAAGTTCAATGCATCAAGAAGAACCCAGTTCTGCCTCTAAGATAGTCAAAAGTGTTCATCAACAAACATTTGGACCGTTACTCTTGTCTCGTTTCTGAACCGTTACTTGTCTCGACCTCTACTCAGAATTTTAACTATATCTGGAGTTATAGAACTGCGATTCAAGCGTGATTACTCTCGTTGGATAGATAAGACAAGAGGCTACAAGTTCAATGCATCAAGAAGAACCCAGTTCTGCCTCTAAGGTAGTCAAAAGTGCTCATCAACAAACACTTGGACTCACATCTTGCCTCGTTTCTCGAACCGCTACTTGTCGACCTCTACTCGAATTGTAACTATATCTCGGAGTTATAGAACTGCAATTCAAGCGCGATTACTCTCGTTGGAAAGCTAAGACATGAGCCTACAAGTTCAATGCATCAAGAAGAACCCAGTTCTGCCTCTAAGATAGTCAAAATTGCTTATCAACAAACACTTGACCGTTATTCTTGTCTCGTTTCTTAACTGTTACTCTCTGACCTCTTCTCAGATTTCTAACTATATCTAGAGTTATAGAACTGCGGTTCAAGCGCGATTACTCTCGTTGGAAAGCTAAGACATGAGGCTACAAGTTCAATGCATCAAGCGGAACCCAGTTCGAGCCTCTAAGATAGTCGAAATTGCTTATCAACAAACACTTGGACCGTTCATCGTCTCGTTTCGAACCGCTACCGTCTCGACCTCTACTTAGAATTTTAACTATATCTCGGAGTTATAGAAGTGCGATTCAAGCGCGATTACTCGTCATTGGAAAGCTAATACAAGAGGCTACAAGTTCAATGCATCAAGAAGAACCCAGTTCGCCTCTAAGATAGTCAAAACCGCTTATCAACAAACACTTGGACCGTATCGTCTCGTTTCTTAACCATTCTTCTCGACCTCTTCTCAGATTTCTAACTATATCTAGAGTTATAGAACTCCAATTCAAGCGCGATTACTCTTGTTGGAAAGCTAAGACATGAGGCTACAAGTTCAATGCATCAAGCGAGAACCCGCAGCGGCCTCTAAGATAGTCCAAATTACTTATCAACAAACACTTGACCGCTACTCGTCTCGTTTCTTAACACATTACTTGTGTGACCTCTTCTCGGATTTCTAACTATATCTCGGAGTTATAGAACTGCGATTCAAGCGCGATTACTCTCGTTGGAAAGCTAAGACATGAGGCTACAAGTTCAATGCATCAAGAAGAACCCAGCTTCCGCCTCTAAGATAGTCAAAAGTGCTCATCAACAAACACTTGGACATTCTTCTCGTTTCGAACTGTTATCACTCGACCTCTACTCAGAATTGTAACTATATCTCGGAGTTATAGAACCGCAATTCAAGCGCGATTACTCTCGTTGGACAGCTAAGACATGAGCCTACAAGTTCAATGCATCAAGAAGAACCCAGTTCAGCCTCTAAGATAGTCCAAATTACTTATCAACAAACACTTGGACTGCTACTGTCTCGTTTCCGAACTGTTACTGTGTGACCTCTTCTCAGATTTCTAACTATATCGGAGTTTTAAAAAAGCGATTCAAGCGCGATTACTCTCGGTAAACCCTAAGGGAAGTTGGAAAGCTAAGACATGAGGCTACAAGTTCAATGCATCAAGCGAACCTAGTTCAGCCTCTAAGATAGTCAAAATTACTTATCAACAAACACTTGACTGCTTGTCTCGTTTCTTACTCAACTGTTACTGTGTGACCTCTTCTCAGATTTCTAACTATATCTGGAGTTATAGAACTGCGATTCAAGCGCGATTACTGCTAAGACATGAGGCTACAAGTTCAACGCATCAAAAAGAACCCAGTTCTGCCTCTAATATTTTCAAAATTGCTTATCAACAAACACTTGACCATTACTTGTCCTTGTTTCTGCGTATCCTTGTCGACCTCTACTCGCATTTCTAACTATATCTAGAGTTATAGAACTGCGATTCAAGCGTGAATACTCTCGTTGGAAAGCTAAGACATGAGGCTACAAGTTCAATGCATCAAGAAGAACCCAGGTTCCGCTCTAAGATAGTCAAAAGTGCTCATCAACAAACACTTGGACCGTTCTTGTCTCGTTTCGAACCGCATCGTGTCGACCTCTACTCAAAATTTAACTATATCTCGGAGTTATAGAACTGCGATTCAAGCGCGATTACTCTCGTTGGAAAGCTAAGACAAGAGGCTACAAGTTCAATGCATCAAGAAGAACCCTGTTCTGCCTCTAAGATAGTCAAAAGTGTTCATCAACAAACACTTGGACCTTATTCTTGTCTCGTTCGAAACTGTTATTCGTCGACCTCTACTCGAAATTGTAACTATATCCCGGAGTTATAGAACTGCAATTCAAGCGCGATTACTCTCGTTGGAAAGCTAAGACATGAGCCTACAAGTTCCATGCATCAAGAAGAACCCAGTTCTGCCTCTAAGATAGTCAAAATTTCTTATCAACAAACACTTGGACTGTTACTGTCTCGTTTCTTAACTTCGTTTCACCGTCTCCCCTCTTCTCAGATTTCTAACTATATCTAGAGTTATAGAACTCCAATTCAAGCGCGATTACTCCCGTTGGAAAGGTAAGACATGAGGCTACAAGTTCAATGCATCAAGCAGAACCCAGTTCAGCCTCTAAGATAGTCAAAATTTCTTATCAACAAACACTTGGACTGCTACTGTCTCGTTTCTTAACTGTTACTCTGTGACCTCTTCTCAGATTTCTAACTATATCTAGAGTTATAGAACTGCGGTTCAAGCGCGATTACTCTCGTTGGAAAGCTAAGACAAGAGGCTACAAGTTCAATGCATCAAGAAGAACCCAGCTCCGCCTCTAAGATAGTCAAAATTGCTTATCAACAAACACTTGGACTTACTTGTCTCTCGTTTCTTAAGCATCGCCTCGGTGACCTCTTCTCAGATTTCTAACTATATCTGGAGTTATAGAACTGCGATTCAAGCGCGATTAATCTCGTTGGAAAGCTAAGACATGAGGCTACAAGTTCAATGCATCAAGAAGAACCCAGTTCTGCCTCTAACATATTCAAAATTGCTTATCAACAAACACTTGGACTGTCTACTCGTCTCGTTTCTCAACCGTTATCGTCTCGACCTCTACTCGAATTTCTAACTATATCTAGAGTTATAGAACTGCGGTTCAAGCGCGATTACTCTCGTTGGAAAGCTAAGACATGAGGCTACAAGTTCAATGCATCAAGCGAGAACCCAGTTCGGCCCTCTTAGATAGTCAAAATTACTTATCAACAAACACTTGGATTCTTGTCCACGTCAACCGTCTCGTTTCTAAACCATTCTTGTCGACCTCTACTTAGAATTTTAACTATATCTGAGTTATCGAACCGCGATTCAACCGTGATTTGTCTCCTTGGAAAGCTAAGACATGAGGCTACATGTTCAATGCATCAAGAAGAACCCAGGTCAGCCTCTAAGATAGTCAAAATTGCTCATCACGAAACACATGGACTTTTACCGTCTCGTTTCCGAACCATTCGTCTCCGACCTCTACTCGAAATTTTAACTATATCCTCGGAGTTATCGAACCGCGATTCAAGCGTGATTTGTCTCTTTGGAAAGCTAAGACATGAGGCTACATGTTCAATGCATCAAGAAGAACCCAGGTGACCTCTAAGATAGTCAAAAGTGCTCATCAACAAACACTGGGACCTAGTTACGTCTCGTTTCGAACATTCGTTCTCGACCTCTACTCGGAATTTTAACTATATCTGGAGTTATAGAACTTGCGATTCAAGCGTGATTACTCTCGTTGGATAGATAAGACAAGAGGCTACAAGTTCAATGCATCAAGAAGAACCCAGCTTCCGCCTCTAAGGTAGTCAAAAGTGCTCATCAACAAACACTTGGATCATTCGTTCCGTCTCGCTTACTTAACCATCGTGTCGACCTCTACTCAGAATTGTAACTATATCTGGAGTTATAGAACTGCAATTCAAGCGCGATTACTCTCGTTGGAAAGCTAAGACATGAGCCTACAAGTTCAATGCATCAAGAAGAACCCAGCTTCCGCCTCTAAGATAGTCAAAATTGCTTATCAACAAACACTTGACTCATTTACTTCTTCCGACCTCTTCGATTTCTAACTATATCTAGAGTTATAGAACTCGGTTCAAGACCTCTTACTCTTGGAAAGCTAAGACATGAGGCTAGTTCTAACTATATCTAGAGCTTCCATTCTTATCACAAACACTTGAACCTTATGATTCAAGCGCGTGATTACTCTCGTTGGAAAGCTAAGACATGAGGCTACAAGTTCAATGCATCAAGAAGAACCCGTTCAGCCTCTAAGATAGTCAAAATTGCTTATCAACAAACACTTGGACTCTTCGTCTCATTTCTTGAACCTATACTGTCCGACCTCTACTCTCGAATTTCTAACTATATCTAGAGTTATAGAACTCCAATTCAAGCGCGATTACTCTTGTTGGAAAGCTAAGACATGAGGCTACAAGTTCAATGCATCAAGAAGACCCGGTTAACGCCTCTAAGATAGTCCAAATTACTTATCAACAAACACTTGGACCACATTCTTGTCGTTTCTTAACCCGTTCGTGTGACCTCTTCTCGCATTTCTAACTATATCTGGAGTTATAGAACTGCGATTCAAGCGCGATTACTCTTGTTGGAAAGCTAAGACAAGAGGCTACAAGTTCAATGCATCAAGAAGAACCCAGCTTCCGCCTCTAAGATAGTCAAAAGTGC
>JAGMVL010001777.1:0-60717 GCA_019202695.1 Populus x sibirica | reverse complement strand
GAATTTTAACTATATCTCGGAGTTATAGAACTACGATTCAAGCGCGATTACTCTCGTTGGAAAGCTAAGACATGAGGCTACAAGTTCAATGCATCAAGAAGAACCCAGTCAGGCCTCTCAAGATAGTCAAAATTGCTCATCAAGAAACACATGGACTTTTAACGTCTCGTTTTCGAGCTGTTCTTATCGACCTCTACTCATAATTTTAACTATATCCGGGTTATAGAAGCTGCGATTCAAGCGCGATTACTCTCGTTGGAAAGCTAAGACATGAGGCTACAAGTTCAATGCATCAAGAAGAACCCGAATTCGGCCTCTAAGATAGTCAAAATTGCTCATCAAGAAACACATGGACTTTTACGTCGTTTACGGCCTTCATTCTTCTCGGCCTCTACTCGGAATTTTAACTATATCCGGAGTTATAGAGCGATTCAAGCGCGATTACTCTCGTTGGAAAGCTAAGACATGAGGCTACAAGTTCAATGCATCAAGAAGAACCCGGAGTCGGCCTCTAAGATAGTCAAAATTGCTCATCAAGAAACATATGGACTCGTTTTCCCTTTATTTGTGCGAATTGTTTGTTCCTTGGTATCCTCCCCCAAAATTTTAAATATATGGAGGTATTAGAGTGCGATTCAAGCATGATTACTCGTTGGAAAGATAAGACATGAGGCTACAAGTTAATGCAACAAGAAGAACCCATTTATGCCTCTAAGATAGTCAAAAGTGCTCATCAACAAACACTTGGACTTCGTCCATGTCTTACTATCTCGTTTCAAGCTATTACTTGTCGACCTTTACTCGAAATTTAACTATATCCGGAGTTATAGAACTGCGATTCAAGCGCGATTACTCGTTGGAAAGCTAAGACATGAGGCTACAAGTTCAATGCATCAAGAAGAACCCAGTTCGCCTCTAAGATAGTCAAAATTGCTCATCAAGCAAACACATGGACTTTTACTATCTCGTTTCACGCCTCGTTCTTGTCTGACCTCTACTCGGAATTTTAACTATATCTGGGTTATAGAACCGCGATTCAAGCGCGATTACTCTCGTTGGAAAGCTAAGACATGAGGCTACAAGTTCAATGCATCAAGAAGAACCCGGTCAGCCTCTAAGATAGTCAAAATTGCTCATCAAGAAACACATGGACTTTTACCCATCTCTTTCGGCTCATTCTTGTCGACCTCTACTCGAATTTTAACTATATCTCGGAGTTATAGAACTGCGATTCAAGCGAGATTACTCTCGTTGGAAAGCTAAGACATGAGGCTACAAGTTCAATGCATCAAGAAGAACCCGAGGTCGGCCTCTAAGATAGTCAAAATTGCTCATCAAGAAACACATGGACTTTTCTTGTCTCGTTTCGAAAGCGATTCTTGTCGACCTCTACTCGGAATTTTAACTATATCTCGGAGTTATAGAAGTGCGATTCAAGCATGATTACTCTCGTTGGAAAGCTAAGACATGAGGCAACAAGTTAATGCAACAAGAAGAACCCATTTCTGCCTCTAAGATAGTCAAAAGTGCTCATCAACAAACACTTGGGTACTTCTTGTCCATGTCTTACTATCTCGTTTAAGCTATTCTTGTCGACCTTTACTCAGAATTTTAACTATATCAGGAGTTATAGAACTGCGATTCAAGCGCGATTACTCTCGTTGGAAAGCTAAGACATGAGGCTACAAGTTCAATGCATCAAGCGAGAACCTAGTTCAGCCTCTAAGATAGTCAAAATTGCTTATCAACAAACACTTGGTTATCTTGTGCACCTCTTCTTGTCTCGTTTTTAAGTCACATTCTTGTCGACCTCTACTCGAATTCTAACTATATCCGGAGTTATAGAACTACAATTCAAGCGCGATTACCCTCGTTGGAAAGCTAAGACATGAGGCTACCAATTCAATGCATCAAGAAGAACCCAAGTCAGCCTCAAAGATAGTCAAAATTGCTCATCAAGAAACACATGGACTTTTCTTCGTCTCGTTTACGAAGCTATTCTTGTCGACCTCTACTCGGAATTTTAACTATATCTCGGGTTATAGAGCTGCGATTCAAGCGCGATTACTCTCGTTGGAAAGCTAAGACATGAGGCTACAAGTTCAATGCATCAAGAAGAACCCGAGGTCAGCCTCTAAGATAGTCAAAGTTGCTCATCAAGAAACACATGGACTTTTACCTTTGTCTCGTTTACGAAGCTATTCTTGTCATCGACCTCTACTCGAAATTTTAACTATATCTGGAGTTATAGAAGTGCGATTCAAGCATGATTACTCTCGTTGGAAAGCTAAGACATGAGGCAACAAGTTAATGCAACAAGAAGAACCCATTTCCGCCTCTAAGATAGTCAAAAGTGCTCATCAACAAACACTTGGACTTTTGTCCATGTCTTACTATCTCGTTTACGAGCTGACATTCTTTGTCGACCTTTACTCGAGAATTTTAACTATATCCGGAGTTATAGAACTGCGATTCAAGCGCGATTACTCTCGTTGGAAAGCTAAGACATGAGGCTACAAGTTCAATGCATCAAGAAGAACCCGAGTCGACCTCTAAGATAGTCAAAATTGCTCATCAAGAAACACATGGACTTTTCTTGTCTCGTTTACTGATCCCGTTTCTTGTCGACCTCTACTCATAATTGTAACTATATCACGGAGTTATAGAACTACGATTCAAGCGCGATTACTCTCGTTGGAAAGCTAAGACATGAGGCTACAAGTTCAATGCATCAAGAAGAACCCAGTTCAGCCTCTAAGATAGTCAAAATTGCTCATCAAGAAACACATGGACTTTTAACTTTTGTCTCGTTTTGAAACGTTCTTGTCGACCTCTACTCCGAATTTTAACTATATCGGAGTTATAGAACTGCGATTCAAGCGAGATTACTCTCGTTGGAAAGCTAAGACATGAGGCTACAAGTTCAATGCATCAAGAAGAACCTAGGTCGGCCTCTAAGATAGTCAAAATTGCTCATCCAAGAAACATATGGACTTTTCTTGTCTCGTTTCTGAACTGTTACTGTGTGACCTCTACTCAGAATTTTAACTATATCTGGAGTGATAGAAGTGCGATTCAAGCATGATTACTCTCGTTGGAAAGATAAGACATGAGGCAACAAGTTAATGCAACAAGAAGAACCCATTTATGCCTCTAAGATAGTCAAAAGTGCTCATCAACAAACACTTGGACTTCGTCCATGTCTTACTATCTCGTTTCCGAGTCATTCTTGTCGACCTTTACTCGAGAATTTTAACTATATCGGAGTTATAGAACTGCGATTCAAGCACGATTACTCTTTGGAAAGCTAAGACATGAGGCTACAAGTTCAATGCATCAAGAAGAGCCCAGTTCAGCCTCTAAGATAGTCAAAATTGCTCATCAAGCAAACACATGGACTTTTACTATCTCGTTTTTGAACTGTTACTATCTAACCTCTACTCGAATTTTAACTATATCGGAGTTATAGAACTGCGATTCAAGCGCGATTACTCTCGTTGGAAAGCTAAGACATGAGGCTACAAGTTCAATGCATCAAGAAGAACCCGAGTCAGCCTCTAAGATAGTCAAAATTGCTCATCAAGAAACACATGGACTTTTACCTCTCGTTTCGTTTTAAATGTTCTTGTCGACCTCTACTCGAAATTCTAACTATATCCGGAGTTATAGAACTGCGATTCAAGCGAGATTACTCTCGTTGGAAAGCTAAGACATGAGGCTACAAGTTCAATGCATCAAGAAGAACCCAGTCGGCCTCTAAGATAGTCAAAATTGCTCATCAAGAAACATATGGACTTTTTAATCTCGTTTCGAACTCACATTCTTTGTGACCTCTACTCGGAATTTTAACTATATCCGGAGTTATAGAAGTGCGATTCAAGCATGATTACTCTCGTTGGAAAGATAAGACATGAGGCAACAAGTTAATGCAACAAGAAGAACCCATTTCTGCCTCTAAGATAGTCAAAAGTGCTCATCAACAAACACTTGGACTTTTCCATGTCTTACTATCTCGTTTCGAACATTCTTACTGTCGACCTTTACTCAGAATTTTAACTATATCCGGAGTTATAGAACTGCGATTCAAGCGCGATTACTCTCGTTGGAAAGCTAAGACATGAGGCTACAAGTTCAATGCATCAAGCGGAACCTAGTTCACCCTCTAAGATAGTCAAAATTGCTTATCAACAAACACTTGGCTATTCTTGTGCACCTCTTACTTGTCTCGTTTTTAAACTGTTCTTCGTCGACCTCTACTCGAATTCTAACTATATCTGGAGTTATAGAACTACAATTCAAGCGCGATTACTCTCGTTGGAAAGCTAAGACATGAGGCTACCAATTCAATGCATCAAGAAGAACCCAAGTCAGCCTCTAAGATAGTCAAAATTGCTCATCAAGAAACACATGGACTTTTTACGTCTCGTTTCGAATCAGCGTATCTTGTCGACCTCTACTCGAATTTTAACTATATCCGGAGTTATAGAACTGCGATTCAAGCGATTACTCTCGTTGGAAAGCTAAGACATGAGGCTACAAGTTCAATGCATCAAGAAGAACCCAGGTCAGCCTCTAAGATAGTCAAAGTTGCTCATCAAGAAACACATGGACTTTTACTGTCCGTCTTTTCTCGTTTTAGCATTCTTTGTCGACCTCTACTCGGAATTTTAACTATATCTCGGAGTTATAGAAGTGCGATTCAAGCATGATTACTCTCGTTGGAAAGCTAAGACATGAGGCAACAAGTTCAATGCAACAAGAAGAACCCATTCCGCCTCTAAGATAGTCAAAAGTGCTCATCAACAAACACTTGGACTTTTCTTGTCTCATGTCTTACTATCTCGTTTCACTATTCTTGTCGACCTCTACTCGTAATTTTAACTATATCCGGAGTTATAGAACTGCGATTCAAGCGCGATTACTCTCGTTGGAAAGCTAAGACATGAGGCTACAAGTTCAATGCATCAAGAAGAACCCGTTCGGCCTCTAAGATAGTCAAAATTGCTTATCAAGAAACACATGGACTTTTCTTGTCGTTTACGATCTCGTTTCTGTTCTTGTCGACCTCTACTCATAATTGTAACTATATCCCGAGTTATAGAACTGCGATTCAAGCGCGATTACTCTCGTTGGAAAGCTAAGACATGAGGCTACAAGTTCAATGCATCAAGAAGAACCCGAGTCGGCCTCTAAGATAGTCAAAATTGCTCATCAAGAAACACATGGACTTTTCTTGTCTCGTTTCGAATCAGTATCTTGTCGACCTCTACTCGAATTTTAACTATATCCGGAGTTATAGAACTGCGATTCAAGCGCGATTACTCTCGTTGGAAAGCTAAGACATGAGGCTACAAGTTCAATGCATCAAGAAGAACCCGGAGTCGGCCTCTAAGATAGTCAAAATTGCTCATCAAGAAACATATGGACTTTTACTGTCTCGTTTAAATGCATTCTTGTGTGACCTCTACTCGAATTTTAACTATATCGGAGTTATAGAAGTGCGATTCAAGCATGATTACTCTCGTTGGAAAGATAAGACATGAGGCAACAAGTTAATGCAACAAGAAGAACCCATTTATGCCTCTAAGATAGTCAAAATGCTCATCAACAAACACTTGGTACTTTGTCCATGTCTTACTATCTCGTTTACTGACCCATTCTTGTCGACCTTTACTCGAATTTTAACTATATCTGAGAGTTATAGAACTGCGATTCAAGCGATTACTCTCGTTGGAAAGCTAAGACATGAGGCTACAAGTTCAATGCATCAAGCGGAACCTAGTTCGGCCTCTAAGATAGTCAAAATTGCTTATCAACAAACACTTGGACTTTTACCTGCACCTCTTACTATCTCGTTTTTAAAGCTATTCTTGTCTGACCTCTACTCAGAATTCTAACTATATCTGGAGTTATAGAACTACAATTCAAGCGCGATTACCCTCGTTGGAAAGCTAAGACATGAGGCTACCAATTCAATGCATCAAGAAGAACCCAAGTCAGCCTCTAAGATAGTCAAAATTGCTCATCAAGAAACACATGGACTTTTCTTGTCTCGTTTACGAGCTGTATTCTTGTCGACCTCTACTCGAATTTTAACTATATCACGGAGTTATAGAACTACGATTCAAGCGCGATTACTCTCGTTGGAAAGCTAAGACATGAGGCTACAAGTTCAATGCATCAAGAAGAACCCAGTCGGCCTCTAAGATAGTCAAAAGTGCTCATCAAGAAACACTTGGACTTTTACTTGTCTCGTTTACGAACTATTACTATCGACCTCTACTCGAAATTTTAACTATATCGGAGTTATAGAAGTGCGATTCAAGCACGATTACTCTCGTTGGAAAGCTAAGACATGAGGCTACAAGTTCAATGCATCAAGAAGAACCCAGTTTCTGCCTCTAAGATAGTCAAAATTGCTCATCAAGAAACACATGGACTTTTACCGTCTCGTTTACTATCTCGTTCTTATCGACCTCTACTCGGAATTTTAACTATATCTGGAGTTATAGAACTGCGATTCAAGCGCGATTACTCTCGTTGGAAAGCTAAGACATGAGGCTACAAGTTCAATGCATCAAGAAGAACCCGGGTCAGCCTCTAAGATAGTCAAAATTGCTCATCAAGAAACACATGGACTTTTCTTGTCTCGTTTCGTATTGTTTCTCTGACCTCTACTCGGAATTGTAACTATATCCGGAGTTATAGAACTGCGATTCAAGCGCGATTACTCTCGTTGGAAAGCTAAGACATGAGGCTACAAGTTCAATGCATCAAGAAGAACCCAGTTCAGCCTCTAAGATAGTCAAAATTGCTCATCAAGAAACACATGGACTTTTACGTCCGTCTTTCTCGTTTTAAACATTCTTGTCGACCTCTACTCGGAATTTTAACTATATCTGGAGTTATAGAACTGCGATTCAAGCGAGATTACTCTCGTTGGAAAGCTAAGACATGAGGCTACAAGTTCAATGCATCAAGAAGAACCCGGGTCGGCCTCTAAGATAGTCAAAATTGCTCATCAAGAAACACATGGACTTTTACTGTCTCGTTTTCAAGTGTTCTTGTCTGACCTCTACTCGGAATTTTAACTATATCCGGAGTTATAGAAGTGCGATTCAAGCATGATTACTCTCGTTGGAAAGCTAAGACATGAGGCAACAAGTTAATGCAACAAGAAGAACCCATTTCGCCTCTAAGATAGTCAAAAGTGCTCATCAACAAACACTTGGACCCATGTCTTACTATCTCGTTTACGAACATTTTATCGACCTTTACTCGAATTTTAACAATATCCGGAATTATAGAACCTGCGATTCAAGCGCGATTACTCTCGTTGGAAAGCTAAGACATGAGGCTACAAGTTCAATGCATCAAGAAGAACCCGGTCGGCCTCTAAGATAGTCAAAATTGCTCATCAAGAAACACATGGACTTTTACCTTGTCTCGTTTACGAACTGTATCTTCTACCTCTACTCATAATTGTAACTATATCCGGAGTTATAGAACTGCGATTCAAGCGCGATTACTCTCGTTGGAAAGCTAAGACATGAGGCTACAAGTTCAATGCATCAAGAAGAACCCGAGTCGACCTCTAAGATAGTCAAAATTGCTCATCAAGAAACACATGGACTTTTCTTGTCTCGTTTACGAACTGTTCTTGTCGACCTCTACTCGAAATTTTAACTATATCTCGGAGTTATAGAACTACGATTCAAGCGAGATTACTCTCGTTGGAAAGCTAAGACATGAGGCTACAAGTTCAATGCATCAAGAAGAACCCAGTCAGCCTCTAAGATAGTCAAAATTGCTCATCAAGAAACATATGGACTTTTCTTTATCTCGTTTCGAATGTTACTGTCGTGACCTCTACTCGAGAATTTTAACTATATCTGGAGTTATAGAAGTGCGATTCAAGCATGATTACTCTCGTTGGAAAGATAAGACATGAGGCAACAAGTTAATGCAACAAGAAGAACCCATTTCTGCCTCTAAGATAGTCAAAAGTGCTCATCAACAAACACTTGGACTTCTTCCCATGTCTTACTATCTCGTTTACGAACCGTTCTTGTCGACCTTTACTCGAATTTTAACTATATCCGGAGTTATAGAGCTGCGATTCAAGCATGATTACTCTCGTTGGAAAGCTAAGACATGAGGCTACAAGTTCAATGCATCAAGCAGAACCTAGTTCAGCCTCTAAGATAGTCAAAATTGCTTATCAACAAACACTTGGACTGGTCACCTCTTCTTGTCTCGTTTTTAAAATTCTTGTTGTCGACCTCTACTCGGAATTCTAACTATATCCGGAGTTATAGAACTACAATTCAAGCGCGATTACCCTCGTTGGAAAGCTAAGACATGAGGCTACAAGTTCAATGCATCAAGAAGAACCCAAGTCGGCCTCTAAGATAGTCAAAATTGCTCATCAAGAAACACATGGACTTTTCTTGTCTCGTTTCACGAAATGTTACTATCTGACCTCTACTCGAATTTTAACTATATCCGGAGTTATAGAACTGCGATTCAAGCGCGATTACTCTCGTTGGAAAGCTAAGACATGAGGCTACAAGTTCAATGCATCAAGAAGAACCCAGTTCGGCCTCTAAGATAGTCAAAAGTGCTCATCAACAAACACTTGGATTGTTCTTGTCTCGTCTTCTATCTCGTTTACGAACTATTACTATCGACCTCTACTCGGAATTCTAACTATATCCGGAGTTATAGAACTGCGATTCAAGCGCGATTACTCTCGTTGGAAAGCTAAGACATGAGGCTACAAGTTCAATGCATCAAGAAGAACCCAGGTTCAGCCTCTAAGATAGTCAAAATTGCTCATCAACAAACACTGGACTTTTCTTACTATCTCGTTTACGATCTCTTGTCGACCTCTACTCGGAATTGTAACTATATCCGGAGTTATAGAACTACGATTCAAGCGCGATTACTCTCGTTGGAAAGCTAAGACATGAGGCTACAAGTTCAATGCATCAAGAAGAACCCAGTCAGCCTCTAAGATAGTCAAAATTGCTCATCAAGAAACACATGGACTTTTCTTGTCTCGTTTTGAACGGCATTCTTGTCGACCTCTACTCGAATTGTAACTATATGCGGGTTATAGAACTGCGATTCAAGCGCGATTACTCTCGTTGGAAAGCTAAGACATGAGGCTACAAGTTCAATGCATCAAGAAGAACCCGGAGTCAGCCTCTAAGATAGTCAAAATTGCTCATCAAGAAACACATGGACTTTTACCGTCTCGTTTCTAAACCTATTCTTTGTCGACCTCTACTCGGAATTTTAACTATATCCTGGGTTATAGAACTACGATTCAAGCGAGATTACTCTCGTTGGAAAGCTAAGACATGAGGCTACAAGTTCAATGCATCAAGAAGAACCCAGGTCGGCCTCTAAGATAGTCAAAATTGCTCATCAAGAAACACTTGGACTTTTGTCCACGTCTTATCTCGTTTCTTTGGGCTATTCTTTGTCGACCTCTACTCGAATTTTAACTATATCCGGAGTTATAGAACTGCGATTCAAGCATGATTACTCTCGTTGGAAAGCTAAGACATGAGGCTACAAGTTCAATGCAACAAGAAGAACCCATTTCGGCCTCTAAGATAGTCAAAATTGCTCATCAACAAACACTTGGACTTCTTGTCCATGTCTTACTATCTCGTTTCTGAACTATTCTTGTCGACCTCTACTCGAAATTTTAACTATATCTGGAGTTATAGAACTACGATTCAAGCGCGATTACTCTCGTTGGAAAGCTAAGACATGAGGCTACAAGTTCAATGCATCAAGAAGAACCCGAGTTCAGCCTCTAAGATAGTCAAAATTGCTCATCAACAAACACTTGGACTTTTACTGTCTCGTTTCCGAACTATTCTTGTCGACCTCTACTCAGAATTCTAACTATATGCGGAGTTATAGAAGCTGCGATTCAAGCGCGATTACTCTCGTTGGAAAGCTAAGACATGAGGCTACAAGTTCAATGCATCAAGAAGAACCCAGTCAGCCTCTAAGATAGTCAAAATTGCTCATCAAGAAACACATGGACTTTTACTTGTCTCGTTTCGAAATGTTACTGTCTAACCTCTACTCGAATTTTAACTATATCGGGAGTTATAGAACTGCGATTCAAGCGCGATTACTCTCGTTGGAAAGCTAAGACATGAGGCTACAAGTTCAATGCATCAAGAAGAACCCCGGTCAGCCTCTAAGATAGTCAAAATTGCTCATCAAGAAACACATGGACTTTTCTTGTCTCGTTTACGGCTATTCTTGTCGACCTCTACTCGAAATTTTAACTATATCTAGAGTTATAGAACTGCGATTCAAGCGAGATTACTCTCGTTGGAAAGCTAAGACATGAGGCTACAAGTTCAATGCATCAAGAAGAACCCAGGTCGGCCTCTAAGATAGTCAAAATTGCTCATCAAGAAACACATGGACTTTCTTGTCTCGTTTACGAAATGTTACTGTCGACCTCTACTCGAGAATTCTAACTATATCGGAGTTATAGAACTACGATTCAAGCGCGATTACTCTCGTTGGAAAGCTAAGACATGAGGCTACAAGTTCAATGCATCAAGAAGAACCCGTCGGCCTCTAAGATAGTCAAAATTGCTTATCAACAAACACTTGGACTTTTCCACGTCTTACTATCTCGTTTTTGGCATTCTTGTCGACCTCTACTCGGAATTCTAACTATATCACGGAGTTATAGAACTACGATTCAAGCGCGATTACTCTCGTTGGAAAGCTAAGACATGAGGCTACAAGTTCAATGCATCAAGAAGAACCCGAGGTCGGCCTCTAAGATAGTCAAAATTGCTCATCAAGAAACACATGGACTTTCTTGTCTCGTTTCGAAATGTTACTATTAACCTCTACTCAGAATTTTAACTATATCCGGAGTTATAGAACCGCAATTCAAGCACGATTACTCTAGTTGGAAAGCTAAGACATGAGGCTACAAGTTCAATGCATCAAGAAGAACCCGGATTCGGCCTCTAAGATAGTCAAAATTGCTCATCAAGAAACACATGGACTTTTCTTGTCTCGTTTCTGAACCATTCTTGTCGACCTCTACTCGAATTTTAACTATATCTAGAGTTATAGAAGTGCGATTCAAGCGCGATTACTCTCGTTGGAAAGCTAAGACATGAGGCTACAAGTTCAATGCATCAAGAAGAACCTAGGTCACGCCTCTAAGATAGTCAAAATTGCTCATCAAGAAACACATGGACTTTTTTTGTCCATCGTTTACTAAATGTTACTATCTAACCTCTACTCGAGAATTCTAACTATATCGGAGTTATAGAACTACGATTCAAGCGCGATTAGTCTCGTTGGAAAGCTAAGACATGAGGCTACAAGTTCAATGCATCAAGAAGAACCCAATTCGGCCTCTAAGATAGTCAAAATTGCATGTCAACAAACACTTGGATCCTTCTTGTCCCGTCTTACTATCTCGTTCTTTAACTATTACTGTCGACCTCTACTCAGAATTCTAACTATATCCGGAGTTATAGAACTACGATTCAAGCGCGATTACTCTTGTTGGAAAGCTAAGACATGAGGCTACAAGTTCAATGCATCAAGAAGAACCCGGTCAGCCTCTAAGATAGTCAAAATTGCTCATCAAGAAACACATGGACTTTTACTTTCTCGTTTCGAAATGTTACTATCTAACCTCTACTCGAAATTTTAACTATATCCGGAGTTAGATAAGCGCAATTCAAGCGCGATTAGTCTCGTTGGAAAGCTAAGACATGGGGCTACAAGTTCAATGCATCAAGAAGAACCCGAGTTCAGCCTCTAAGATAGTCAAAATTGCTCATCAAGAAACACATGGACTTTTCTTGTCTCGTTTACGAACTATTACTATCGACCTCTACTCGAGAATTCTAACTATATCTGGAGTTATAGAACTGCGATTCAAGCGCGATTACTCTCGTTGGAAAGCTAAGACATGAGGCTACAAGTTCAATGCATCAAGAAGAACCTAGGTCGGCCTCTAAGATAGTCAAAATTGCTCATCAAGAAACACATGGACTTTTACTTGTCTCGTTTACTGAAATGTTACTATCTAACCTCTACTCGAATTCTAACTATATCTGGAGTTATAGAACTACGATTCAAGCGCGATTACTCTCGTTGGAAAGCTAAGACATGAGGCTACAAGTTCAATGCATCAAGAAGAACCCGGTCGGCCTCTAAGATAGTCAAAATTGCTCATCAAGAAACACATGGACTTTTCTTGTCTCGTTTTCGAAATGTTACTTGTCTGACCTCTACTCGGAATTTTAACTATCCTGGGGTTATAGAAGTGCGATTCAAGCGCGATTACTATCTTGTTGGAAAGCTAAGACATGAGGCTACAAGTTCAATGCATCAAGAAGAACCCATTTCGACCTCTAAGATAGTCAAAATTGCTCATCAACAAACACTTGGACTTTTATCTCGTTTCGCGAATTTTAACTATATCTGGAGTTATAGAACTGCGATTCAAGCGCGATTACTCTCGTTGGAAAGCTAAGACATGAGGCTACAAGTTCAATGCATCAAGAAGAACCCAGGTTCAGCCTCTAAGATAGTCAAAATTGCTTATCAACAAACACTTGGACTTTTATCCCACGTCTTACTATCTCGTTTTGGAATCATTCTTGTCGACCTCTACTCGGAATTTTAACTATATCGGAGTTATAGAACTACGATTCAAGCGCGATTACTCTTGTTGGAAAGCTAAGACATGAGGCTACAAGTTCAATGCATCAAGAAGAACCCGGTCATCCTCTAAGATAGTCAAAATTGCTCATCAAGAAACACATGGACTTTTCTTGTCTCGTTTATGAAATGTTACTATCTAACCTCTACTCGAAATTTTGACTATATCCGGAGTTATATAACCGCAATTCAAGCGCGATTAGTCTTGTTGGAAAGCTAAGACATGGGGCTACAAGTTCAATGCATCAAGAAGAACCCGGTTCGGCCTCTAAGATAGTCAAAATTGCTCATCAAGAAACACATGGACTTTTTCTGTCTCGTTTTCGAAGTGTTCTTGTCTCGACCTCTACTCGAGAATTTTAACTATATCTAGGAGTTATAGAACCTGCGATTCAAGGGCGATTACTCTCGTTGGAAAGCTAAGACATGACGCTACAAGTTCAATGCATCAAGAAGAACCTAGGTCAGCCTCTAAGATAGTCAAAATTGCTCATCAAGAAACACATGGACTTTTCTTGTCTCGTTTCGAAATGTTACTATCTAACCTCTACTCGAATTTTAACTATATCCGGAGTTATAGAACTAGGATTCAAGCGCGATTACTCATCGTTGGAAAGCTAAGACATGAGGCTACAAGTTCAATGCATCAAGAAGAACCAGTTCGGCCTCTAAGATAGTCAAAATTGCTTATCAACAAACACTTGGACTTCTTATCCGTCTTACTATCTCGTTTCGAATCGCATTCTTCGACCTCTACTCAGAATTCTAACTATATCTGGAGTTATAGAACTACGATTCAAGCGCGATTACTCTTGTTGGAAAGCTAAGACATGAGGCTACAAGTTCAATGCATCAAGAAGAACCCAGTTCAGCCTCTAAGATAGTCAAAATTGCTTATCAACAAACACTTGGACTTTCTTGTCCACGTCTTACTATCTCGTTTCTGAACTGTTACTGTCTGACCTCTACTCGGAATTCTAACTATATCCGGAGTTATAGAACTACGATTCAAGCGCGATTACTCTTGTTGGAAAGCTAAGACATGAGGCTACAAGTTCAATGCATCAAGAAGAACCCGGTCAGCCTCTAAGATAGTCAAAATTGCTCATCAAGAAACACATGGACTTTTACTGTCTCGTTTCGAAATGTTACTATCTAACCTCTACTCGGAATTTTAACTATATCTCGGAGTTATAGAACCGCGATTCAAGCGCAATTAGTCTTGTTGGAAAGCTAAGACATGAGGCTACAAGTTCAATGCATCAAGAAGAACCCGGTCAGCCTCTAAGATAGTCAAAATTGCTCATCAAGAAACACATGGACTTTTCTTGTCTTCAGCTCGTTTTAAATGTTACTCTTGTAACCTCTACTCGAATTGTAACTATATCTCGAGTTATAGAACTGCGATTCAAGCGCGATTACTCTCGTTGGAAAGCTAAGACATGAGGCTACAAGTTCAATGCATCAAGAAGAACCCGAATTCGGCCTCTAAGATAGTCAAAATTGCTCATCAACAAACACTTGGACTTTCTTGTCTCGTTTCGAACTATTCTTGTCGACCTCTACTCGAATTCTAACTATATCCGGAGTTATAGAACTACGATTCAAGCGCGATTACTCTCGTTGGAAAGCTAAGACATGAGGCTACAAGTTCAATGCATCAAGAAGAACCCAGTTCAGCCTCTAAGATAGTCAAAATTGCTCATCAAGAAACACTTGGACTTTCTTGTCCACGTCTTACTATCTCGTTCTGATCACATCGCCTGTCGACCTCTACTCAGAATTCTAACTATATCTGGAGTTATAGAACTACGATTCAAGCGCGATTAGTCTCGTTGGAAAGCTAAGACATGAGGCTACAAGTTCAATGCATCAAGAAGAACCCAGGTCAGCCTCTAAGATAGTCAAAATTGCATATCAACAAACACTTGGACCGTTACTCTCCACGTCTTACTATCTCGTTTCCGAATCACCTTGTCGACCTCTACTCGAATTCTAACTATATCCGGAGTTATAGAACTACGATTCAAGCGCGATTACTCTTGTTGGAAAGCTAAGACATGAGGCTACAAGTTCAACGCATCAAGAAGAACCCAGGTCAGCCTCTAAGATAGTCAAAATTGCTCATCAAGAAACACATGGACTTTTTCACTTGTCTCGTTTACGATCACATTCTTGTCGACCTCTACTCGGAATTGTAACTATATCCGGAGTTATAGAACTGCGATTCAAGCGCGATTACTCTCGTTGGAAAGCTAAGACATGAGGCTACAAGTTCAATGCATCAAGAAGAACCCAGGTCAGCCTCTAAGATAGTCAAAAGTGCTCATCAACAAACACTTGGATTGTTACTGTCTCGTTTCTGAACTATTACTGTCTGACCTCTACTCAGAATTCTAACTATATCTGGAGTTATAGAACTACGATTCAAGCGCGATTAGTCTCGTTGGAAAGCTAAGACATGAGGCTACAAGTTCAATGCATCAAGAAGAACCCAGTCGCCTCTAAGATAGTCAAAATTGCATCATCAACAAACACTTGGACTTTCCCCGTCTTACTATCTCGTTTCGAGTTACTATTGTCGACCTCTACTCGAAATTCTAACTATATCCGGAGTTATAGAACTACGATTCAAGCGGATTAGTCTCGTTGGAAAGCTAAGACATGAGGCTACAAGTTCAACGCATCAAGAAGAACCCAGGTCGCCTCTAAGATAGTCAAAATTGCATATCAACAAACACTTGGACTTCTTGTCCACGTCTTACTATCTCGTTTCGAAGCATTCTTCGTCGACCTCTACTCAGAATTCTAACTATATCTGGAGTTATAGAACTACGATTCAAGCGCGATTACTCTTGTTGGAAAGCTAAGACATGGGGCTACAAGTTCAATGCATCAAGTAGAACCCAGTTCAGCCTCTAAGATAGTCAAAATTGCTTATCAACAAACACTTGGACTGTTACTCTCCACGTCTTACTATCTCGTTTTAATCACTTCGTCGACCTCTACTCGGAATTCTAACTATATCTGGAGTTATAGAACTGCGATTCAAGCGCGATTACTCTCGTTGGAAAGCTAAGACATGAGCGCTACAAGTTCAATGCATCAAGAAGAACCCGGTCAGCCTCTAAGATAGTCAAAATTGCTCATCAAGAAACACATGGACTTTTATTCGAAATGTTACTATCTAACCTCTACTCGGAATTTTGACTATATCTCGGAGTTATATAACTCGCAATTCAAGCGCAATTAGTCTTGTTGGAAAGCTAAGACATGGGGCTACAAGTTCAATGCATCAAGCAGAACCCAGTTCAGCCTCTAAGATAATCAAAATTGCTCATCAAGAAACACATGGACTTTTACTGTCTCGTTTCGAAGCTGTTCTTGTCGACCTCTACTCGGAATTTTAACTATATCTCGAGTTATAGAACTGCGATTCAAGCGCGATTACTCTCGTTGGAAAGCTAAGACATGAGGCTACAAGTTCAATGCATCAAGAAGAACCTAGGTCATCCTCTAAGATAGTCAAAATTGCTCATCAAGAAACACTTGGACTTTTCTTGTCTCGTTTCCGAACTATTCTTTACGACCTCTACTCGAGAATTCTAACTATATCCGGAGTTATAGAACTACGATTCAAGCGCGATTACTCTCGTTGGAAAGCTAAGACATGAGGCTACAAGTTCAATGCATCAAGAAGAACCCGGTTCAGCCTCTAAGATAGTCAAAATTGCATATCAACAAACACTTGGACTCTTACGTCCACGTCTTACTATCTCGTTCTTTGACTATTCTTGTCGACCTCTACTCAGAATTCTAACTATATCTGGAGTTATAGAACTACGATTCAAGCGCGATTAGTCTCGTTGGAAAGCTAAGACATGAGGCTACAAGTTCAACGCATCAAGAAGAACCCAGGTCAGCCTCTAAGATAGTCAAAATTGCATATCAACAAACACTTGGACTTTTCTTCCACGTCTTACTATCTCGTTTCCGAATCACTCTGACCTCTACTCAGAATTCTAACTATATCTGGAGTTATAGAACTACGATTCAAGCGCGATTACTCTTGTTGGAAAGCTAAGACATGAGGCTACAAGTTCAACGCATCAAGAAGAACCCAGTTCGGCCTCTAAGATAGTCAAAATTGCTCATCAAGAAACACATGGACATTTACTGTCTCGTTTACGGCTATTCTTGTCGACCTCTACTCGAAATTGTAACTATATCGGAGTTATAGAACTGCGATTCAAGCGCGATTACTCTCGTTGGAAAGCTAAGACATGAGGCTACAAGTTCAATGCATCAAGAAGAACCCAGGTCGGCCTCTAAGATAGTCAAAATTGCTCATCAACAAACACTTGGACTTTTACTTGTCTCGTTTACGAACTGTTACTATCGACCTCTACTCGAATTCTAACTATATCCGGAGTTATAGAACTACGATTCAAGCGCGATTAGTCTCGTTGGAAAGCTAAGACATGAGGCTACAAGTTCAATGCATCAAGAAGAACCCGGTTCGGCCTCTAAGATAGTCAAAATTGCATGTCAACAAACACTTGGACTGTTCTTGTCCCACGTCTTACTATCTCGTTTTTGAACTATTCTTGTCGACCTCTACTCGAGAATTCTAACTATATCGGAGTTATAGAACTACGATTCAAGCGCGATTAGTCTCGTTGGAAAGCTAAGACATGAGGCTACAAGTTCAACGCATCAAGAAGAACCCGGAGTCGGCCTCTAAGATAGTCAAAATTGCATCATCAACAAACACTTGGACTTTTCTTGTCCACGTCTTACTATCTCGTTTTACTATCTCGACCTCTACTCGGAATTCTAACTATATCGGAGTTATAGAACTACGATTCAAGCGCGATTACTCTTGTTGGAAAGCTAAGACATGGGGCTACAAGTTCAATGCATCAAGTAGAACCCGAGTCAGCCTCTAAGATAGTCAAAATTGCTTATCAACAAACACTTGGACTTTTCTCCACGTCTTACTATCTCGTTTCGAATCATTCTTTGTCGACCTCTACTCGAATTCTAACTATATCTGGAGTTATAGAACTGCGATTCAAGCGCGATTACTCTCGTTGGAAAGCTAAGACATGGGCGCTACAAGTTCAATGCATCAAGAAGAACCCGGAGTCGGCCTCTAAGATAGTCAAAATTGCTCATCAAGAAACACATGGACTTTTACTTGTCTCGTTTCTGAAATGTTACTATCTAACCTCTACTCGAGAATTTTGACTATATCCGGAGTTATATAACTGCAATTCAAGCGCGATTAGTCTTGTTGGAAAGCTAAGACATGGGGCTACAAGTTCAATGCATCAAGCGAAGAACCCGTTCGGCCTCTAAGATAATCAAAATTGCTCATCAAGAAACACATGGACTTTTACTTGTCTCGTTTTTGAACATTCTTGTCGACCTCTACTCGGAATTTTAACTATATCTGGAGTTATAGAACCGCGATTCAAGCGCGATTACTCTCGTTGGAAAGCTAAGACATGAGGCTACAAGTTCAATGCATCAAGAAGAACCCGGGTCGGCCTCTAAGATAGTCAAAATTGCTCATCAAGAAACACATGGACTTTTCTTGTCTCGTTTACTATCTCGAAGCTACTTGTCGACCTCTACTCGAAATTTTAACTATCTCTGGAGTTATAGAACTACGATTCAAGCGCGATTAATCTCGTTGGAAAGCTAAGACATGAGGCTACAAGTTCAATGCATCAAGAAGAACCAAGGTCGGCCTCTAAGATAGTCAAAATTGCTCATCAAGAAACACATGGACTTTTCTTGTCTCGTTTACGAAATGTTACTTGTCGACCTCTACTCGAGAATTCTAACTATATCCGGAGTTATAGAACTGCGATTCAAGCGATTACTCTCGTTGGAAAGCTAAGACATGAGGCTACAAGTTCAATGCATCAAGAAGAACCCAGTTCAGCCTCTAAGATAGTCAAAATTGCTTATCAACAAACACATGGACTTTTACTATCTCGTTTCTGAAATGCTACTATCTGACCTCTACTCAGAATTCTAACTATATCTGGAGTTATATAACTGCAATTCAAGAGCGATTAGTCTCGTTGGAAAGCTAAGACATGGGGCTACAAGTTCAATGCATCAAGGAGAACCCAGTTCAGCCTCTAAGATAGTCAAAATTGCTTATCAACAAACACTTGGACTTTACTCTCCACGTCTTACTATCTCGTTTAATGTCTATTGCTATCGACCTCTACTCGGAATTCTAACTATATCCGGAGTTATAGAACTGCGATTCAAGCGCGATTACTCTCGTTGGAAAGCTAAGACATGAGGCTACAAGTTCAATGCATCAAGAAGAACCCGAGTCAGCCTCTAAGATAGTCAAAATTGCTCATCAAGAAACATATGGACTTTTACTGTCTCGTTTCGAAATGTTACTATCTAACCTCTACTCGGAATTTTGACTATATCTGGAGTTATAGAACTGCAATTCAAGCACGATTAGTCTCGTTGGAAAGCTAAGACATGGGGCTACAAGTTCAATGCATCAAGAACAACCCGAGTCGGCCTCTAAGATAGTCAAAATTGCTCATCAAGAAACACATGGACTTTTCTTGTCTCGTTTACGAACTGTTATCTTCTCGACCTCTACTCGAATTTTAACTATATCTGGAGTTATAGAACTACGATTCAAGCGCGATTAGTCTCGTTGGAAAGCTAAGACATGAGGCTACAAGTTCAATGCATCAAGAAGAACCCAGTTCAGCCTCTAAGATAGTCAAAATTGCATGTCAACAAACACTTGGTACTGTCCACGTCTTACTATCTCGTTCTTTGAAGCTATTCTTGTCGACCTCTACTCGGAATTCTAACTATATCCGGAGTTATAGAACTACGATTCAAGCGCGATTACTCTTGTTAGAAAGCTAAGACATGAGGCTACAAGTTCAACGCATCAAGAAGAACCCGTGTCAGCCTCTAAGATAGTCAAAATTGCTCATCAAGAAACACATGGACTTTTACTTGTCTCGTTTCGAAATGTTACTATCTAACCTCTACTCGGAATTTTGACTATATCTGGAGTTATATAACTGCAATTCAAGCGCGATTAGTCTTGTTGGAAAGCTAAGACATGGGGCTACAAGTTCAATGCATCAAGCGGAACCCGATTCGGCCTCTAAGATAATCAAAATTGCTCATCAAGAAACACATGGACTTTTACTTGTCTCGTTTCTGAACTCACATTCTTGTCGACCTCTACTCGAATTTTAACTATATCCAGAGTTATAGAACTACGATTCAAGGGCGATTACTCTCGTTGGAAAGCTAAGACATGACGCTACAAGTTCAATGCATCAAGAAGAACCTAGGTCGCCTCTAAGATAGTCAAAATTGCTCATCAAGAAACACATGGACTTTTACTTTGTCTCGTTTACGAAATGTTACTTGTCGACCTCTACTCGAATTCTAACTATATCTGGAGTTATAGAACTGCGATTCAAGCGCGATTACTCTCGTTGGAAAGCTAAGACATGAGGCTACAAGTTCAATGCTTTAAGAAGAACCCAGGTCAGCCTCTAAGATAGTCAAAATTGCTTATCAACAAACACATGGACTTTTACTATCTCGTTTCTGAAATGCTACTATCTGACCTCTACTCGAATTCTAACTATATCCGGAGTTATATAACTGCAATTCAAGAGCGATTAGTCTCGTTGGAAAGCTAAGACATGGGGCTACAAGTTCAATGCATCAAGGAGAACCCGGTTCGGCCTCTAAGATAGTCAAAATTGCTTATCAACAAACACTTGGACTTTCTCTCCACGTCTTACTATCTCGTTTACGAACATTCTTGTCGACCTCTACTCGGAATTCTAACTATATCTCGGAGTTATAGAACTGCGATTCAAGCGCGATTACTCTCGTTGGAAAGCTAAGACATGACGCTACAAGTTCAATGCATCAAGAAGAACCCGAGTCAGCCTCTAAGATAGTCAAAATTGCTCATCAAGAAACATATGGACTTTTACTTGTCTCGTTTACGAAATGTTACTATCTAACCTCTACTCGAAATTTTGACTATATCTGGAGTTATATAACTCGAATTCAAGCACGATTAGTCTCGTTGGAAAGCTAAGACATGGGGCTACAAGTTCAATGCATCAAGAACAACCCAGTTCGGCCTCTAAGATAGTCAAAATTGCTCATCAAGAAACACATGGACTTTTCTTGTCTCGTTTCTGAACTGTTACTTGTCGACCTCTACTCGAAATTTTAACTATATCTAGAGTTATAGAACTACGATTCAAGCGCGATTAGTCTCGTTGGAAAGCTAAGACATGACGCTACAAGTTCAATGCATCAAGAAGAACCCAGTTCAGCCTCTAAGATAGTCAAAATTGCATGTCAACAAACACTTGGACTGTTACTGTCCACGTCTTACTATCTCGTTCTTTGAAATGTTACTCGACCTCTACTCAGAATTCTAACTATATCTGGAGTTATAGAACTACGATTCAAGCGCGATTACTCTTGTTGGAAAGCTAAGACATGAGGCTACAAGTTCAACGCATCAAGAAGAACCCAGGTCAGCCTCTAAGATAGTCAAAATTGCTCATCAAGAAACACATGGACTTTTACTTCTCGTTTCTGAAATGTTACTATCTAACCTCTACTCAGAATTTTGACTATATCTGGAGTTATATAACTGCAATTCAAGCGCGATTAGTCTTGTTGGAAAGCTAAGACATGGGGCTACAAGTTCAATGCATCAAGCAGAACCCAGTTCAGCCTCTAAGATAATCAAAATTGCTCATCAAGAAACACATGGACTTTTACTTGTCTCGTTTCCGAACATGTTCTTGTCGACCTCTACTCAGAATTTTAACTATATCTGGAGTTATAGAACTACGATTCAAGGGCGATTACTCTCGTTGGAAAGCTAAGACATGACGCTACAAGTTCAATGCATCAAGAAGAACCTAGGTCAGCCTCTAAGATAGTCAAAATTGCTCATCAAGAAACACATGGACTTTTCTTACTATCTCGTTTCGAAATGTTACTGTCCGACCTCTACTCAGAATTCTAACTATATCGGAGTTATAGAACTACGATTCAAGCGCGATTACTCTCGTTGGAAAGCTAAGACATGAGGCTACAAGTTCAATGCATCAAGAAGAACCCGGTCAGCCTCTAAGATAGTCAAAATTGCTTATCAACAAACACATGGACTTTTACTATCTCGTTTCGAAATGCTACTATCGACCTCTACTCAGAATTCTAACTATATCTGGAGTTATAGAACTGCGATTCAAGCGCGATTAGTCTCGTTGGAAAGCTAAGACATGGGGCTACAAGTTCAATGCATCAAGAAGAACCCAGTTCAGCCTCTAAGATAGTCAAAATTGCTTATCAACAAACACTTGGACTGTTACTCTCCACGTCTTACTATCTCGTTTCTGAACTGTTCTTTATCGACCTCTACTCGAAATTCTAACTATATCTGGAGTTATAGAACTACGATTCAAGCGCGATTACTCTCGTTGGAAAGCTAAGACATGAGGCTACAAGTTCAATGCATCAAGAAGAACCCGGTTCAGCCTCTAAGATAGTCAAAATTGCTCATCAAGAAACACATGGACTTTTACTTGTCTCGTTTCGAAATGTTACTATCTAACCTCTACTCGGAATTTTGACTATATCCGGAGTTATATAACTGCAATTCAAGCGCGATTAGTCTCGTTGGAAAGCTAAGACATGGGGCTACAAGTTCAATGCATCAAGAACAACCCGAGTTCAGCCTCTAAGATAGTCAAAATTGCTCATCAAGAAACACATGGACTTTCTTCTCTCGTTTGAAACTATTCTTGTCGACCTCTACTCAGAATTTTAACTATATCTGGAGTTATAGAACTACGATTCAAGCGCGATTAGTCTCGTTGGAAAGCTAAGACATGACGCTACAAGTTCAATGCATCAAGAAGAACCCAGGTTCAGCCTCTAAGATAGTCAAAATTGCATGTCAACAAACACTTGGACTTTTCTTGTCCACGTCTTACTATCTCGTTTCTATCTACGACCTCTACTCAGAATTCTAACTATATCTGGAGTTATAGAACTACGATTCAAGCGCGATTACTCTTGTTGGAAAGCTAAGACATGAGGCTACAAGTTCAACGCATCAAGAAGAACCCAGGTCAGCCTCTAAGATAGTCAAAATTGCTCATCAAGAAACACATGGACTTTTACTTCTCTCGTTTACGAAATGTTACTATCTAACCTCTACTCGGAATTTTGACTATATCTGGAGTTATATAACTGCAATTCAAGCGCGATTAGTCTTGTTGGAAAGCTAAGACATGGGGCTACAAGTTCAATGCATCAAGCAGAACCCGGTCAGCCTCTAAGATAATCAAAATTGCTCATCAAGAAACACATGGACTTTTACTCTCGTTTCTTGAACTGTTACTTGTCGACCTCTACTCGAATTTTAACTATATCTGGAGTTATAGAACTACGATTCAAGGGCGATTACTCTCGTTGGAAAGCTAAGACATGACGCTACAAGTTCAATGCATCAAGAAGAACCTAGGTCAGCCTCTAAGATAGTCAAAATTGCTCATCAAGAAACACATGGACTTTTACTTGTCTCGTTTCGAAATGTTACTATCGACCTCTACTCGAATTCTAACTATATCTCGGAGTTATAGAACTGCGATTCAAGCGCGATTACTCTCGTTGGAAAGCTAAGACATGAGGCTACAAGTTCAATGCATCAAGAAGAACCCAGGTCAGCCTCTAAGATAGTCAAAATTGCTTATCAACAAACACATGGACTTTTACTATCTCGTTTCTGAAATGCTACTATCTGACCTCTACTCGAGAATTCTAACTATATCTGGAGTTATAGAACTACCGATTCAAGAGCGATTAGTCTCGTTGGAAAGCTAAGACATGGGGCTACAAGTTCAATGCATCAAGAAGAACCCGAGTTCAGCCTCTAAGATAGTCAAAATTGCTTATCAACAAACACTTGGACTTTTTACTCCACGTCTTACTATCTCGTTTACGAACTGTTTCTCGACCTCTACTCGAATTCTAACTATATCCGGAGTTATAGAACTACGATTCAAGCGCGATTACTCTCGTTGGAAAGCTAAGACATGACGCTACAAGTTCAATGCATCAAGAAGAACCCGTGTCAGCCTCTAAGATAGTCAAAATTGCTCATCAAGAAACACATGGACTTTTACTTTGTCTCGTTTACGAAATGTTACTATCTAACCTCTACTCAGAATTTTGACTATATCTGGAGTTATATAACTGCAATTCAAGCACGATTAGTCTCGTTGGAAAGCTAAGACATGGGGCTACAAGTTCAATGCATCAAGAACAACCCAGGTCAGCCTCTAAGATAGTCAAAATTGCTCATCAAGAAACACATGGACTTTTACCGTGTCTCGTTTCGAATCAAGCATTCTTGTCGACCTCTACTCAGAATTTTAACTATATCTAGAGTTATAGAACTGCGATTCAAGGGCGATTACTCTCGTTGGAAAGCTAAGACATGACGCTACAAGTTCAATGCATCAAGAAGAACCTAGGTCAGCCTCTAAGATAGTCAAAATTGCTCATCAAGAAACACATGGACTTTTCTTGTCTCGTTTCTGAAATGTTACTATCTAACCTCTACTCAGAATTCTAACTATATCTGGAGTTATAGAACTACGATTCAAGCGCGATTAGTCTCGTTGGAAAGCTAAGACATGAGGCTACAAGTTCAATGCATCAAGAAGAACCCAGTTCAGCCTCTAAGATAGTCAAAATTGCATGTCAACAAACACTTGGACTGTTACTGTCCACATCTTACTATCTCGTTCTTTGACATTCTTGTCGACCTCTACTCAGAATTCTAACTATATCTGGAGTTATAGAACTACGATTCAAGCGCGATTACTCTTGTTAGAAAGCTAAGACATGAGGCTACAAGTTCAACGCATCAAGAAGAACCCGGAGTCGGCCTCTAAGATAGTCAAAATTGCTCATCAAGAAACACATGGACTTTTACTGTCTCGTTTCTGAAATGTTACTATCTAACCTCTACTCAGAATTTTGACTATATCTGGAGTTATATAACTGCAATTCAAGCGCGATTAGTCTTGTTGGAAAGCTAAGACATGGGGCTACAAGTTCAATGCATCAAGCAGAACCCAGTTCAGCCTCTAAGATAATCAAAATTGCTCATCAAGAAACACATGGACTTTTACTCGTCTCGTTTCTGAATCATGTTCTTGTCGACCTCTACTCAGAATTTTAACTATATCTGGAGTTATAGAACTGCGATTCAAGGGCGATTACTCTCGTTGGAAAGCTAAGACATGACGCTACAAGTTCAATGCATCAAGAAGAACCTAGGTCAGCCTCTAAGATAGTCAAAATTGCTCATCAAGAAACACATGGACTTTTACTGTCTCGTTTACGAAATGTTACTATCTAACCTCTACTCAGAATTCTAACTACATGTGGAGTTATAGAACTATGATTCAAGCGCGATTACTCTTGTTGGAAAGCTAAGACATGAGGCTACAAGTTCAACGCATCAAGAAGAACCCAGGTCAGCCTCTAAGATAGTCAAAATTGCTCATCAAGAAACACATGGACTTTTACTGTCTCGTTTCGAAATGTTACTATCTAACCTCTACTCAGAATTTTGACTATATCTGGAGTTATATAACTGCAATTCAAGCGCAATTAGTCTTGTTGGAAAGCTAAGACATGGGGCTACAAGTTCAATGCATCAAGCGAACCCGTTCAGCCTCTAAGATAATCAAAATTGCTCATCAAGAAACACATGGACTTTTACTTGTCTCGTTTCGAACTATTACTTGTCGACCTCTACTCGAAATTTTAACTATATCTAGAGTTATAGAACTGCGATTCAAGGGCGATTACTCTCGTTGGAAAGCTAAGACATGACGCTACAAGTTCAATGCATCAAGAAGAACCTAGGTCAGCCTCTAAGATAGTCAAAATTGCTCATCAAGAAACACATGGACTTTTACTTGTCTCGTTTCGAAATGTTACTATCTAACCTCTACTCGAATTCTAACTACATCTCGGAGTTATAGAACTAGGATTCAAGCGCGATTACTCATGTTGGAAAGCTAAGACATGAGGCTACAAGTTCAACGCATCAAGAAGAACCCGGAGTCAGCCTCTAAGATAGTCAAAATTGCATATCAACAAACACTTGGACTTTTACGTCCACGTCTTACTATCTCGTTTCGAATTTACTATCGACCTCTACTCGGAATTCTAACTATATCTCGGAGTTATAGAACTACGATTCAAGCGCGATTACTCTTGTTGGAAAGCTAAGACATGAGGCTACAAGTTCAATGCATCAAGAAGAACCCAGTTCAGCCTCTAAGATAGTCAAAATTGCATGTCAACAAACACTTGGACTGTTACTGTCCACGTCTTACTATCTCGTTTATCGAACTATTCTTGTCGACCTCTACTCGAGAATTCTAACTATATCTGGAGTTATAGAACTACGATTCAAGCGCGATTACTCTTGTTGGAAAGCTAAGACATGAGGCTACAAGTTCAACACATCAAGAAGAACCCGTGTCGGCCTCTAAGATAGTCAAAATTGCTCATCAAGAAACACATGGACTTTTACCGTCTCGTTTCGAAATGTTACTATCTAACCTCTACTCAGAATTTTGACTATATCTGGAGTTATATAACTGCAATTCAAGCGCGATTAGTCTTGTTGGAAAGCTAAGACATGGGGCTACAAGTTCAATGCATCAAGAAGAACCCAGGTCAGCCTCTAAGATAGTCAAAATTGCTCATCAAGAAACACATGGACTTTTACCTGTCTCGTTTCTCGAATCATTCTCTCGACCTCTACTCGAATTTTAACTATATCTGGAGTTATAGAACTACGATTCAAGGTCGATTACTCTCGTTGGAAAGCTAAGACATGACGCTACAAGTTCAATGCATCAAGAAGAACCTAGGTCAGCCACTAAGATAGTCAAAATTGCTCATCAAGAAACACATGGACTTTTCTTGTCTCGTTTCGAAATGTTACTATGTAACCTCTACTCGAATTCTAACTACATCTGGAGTTATAGAACTATGATTCAAGCGCAATTAGTCTTGTTGGAAAGCTAAGACATGAGGCTACAAGTTCAATGCATCAAGAAGAACCCAGGTCAGCCTCTAAGATAGTCAAAATTGCTCATCAAGAAACACATGGACTTTTATTGTCTCGTTTCTGAAATGTTACTATCTAACCTCTACTCGAAATTTTGACTATATCTGGAGTTATATAACTGCAATTCAAGCGCAATTAATCTTGTTGGAAAGCTAAGACATGGGGCTACAAGTTCAATGCATCAAGCAAAACCCAGATCGGCCTCTAAGATAGTCAAAATTGCTTATCAACAAACACTTGGACAAGCTTCTCTCCATGTCTTACTATCTCGTTTCGAATTGTTCTTGTCGACCTCTACTCGAATTCTAACTATATCTCGGAGTTATAGAACTACGATTCAAGCGCGATTACTCTCGTTGGAAAGCTAAGACATGAGGCTACAAGTTCAATGCATCAAGAAGAACCCGTGTCAGCCTCTAAGATAGTCAAAATTGCTTATCAACAAACACATGGACTTTTACTATCTCGTTTCCGAAATGCTACTCTCGAGCTCTACTCGAATTCTAACTATATCTGGAGTTATATAACTGCAATTCAAGAGCGATTAGTCTCGTTGGAAAGCTAAGACATGGGGCTACAAGTTCAATGCATCAAGCAGAACCCAGTTCAGCCTCTAAGATAATCAAAATTGCTCATCAAGAAACACATGGACTTTTACCCACGTCTACGTTTCGAACCTGTTACTATCGACCTCTACTCGAATTTTAACTATATCTGGAGTTATAGAACTATGATTCAAGCGCGATTACTCTTGTTGGAAAGCTAAGACATGAGGCTACAAGTTCAACGCATCAAGAAGAACCCAGTTCAGCCTCTAAGATAGTCAAAAGTGCTCATCAAGAAACACATGGACTTTTACTTGTCTCGTTTCCGAAATGTTACTATCTAACCTCTACTCAGAATTTTGACTATATCTGGAGTTATATAACTGCAATTCAAGCGCAATTAGTCTTGTTGGAAAGCTAAGACATGGGGCTACAAGTTCAATGCATCAAGCAGAACCCAGTTCAGCCTCTAAGATAATCAAAATTGCTCATCAAGAAACACATGGACTTTTACCTGTCTCGTTTCGAACAGTATTCTTGTCGACCTCTACTCGAATTTTAACTATATCTGGGAGTTGTAGAACTGCGATTCAAGGGCGATTACTCTCGTTGGAAAGCTAAGACATGACGCTACAAGTTCAATGCATCAAGAAGAACCTAGGTCAGCCTCTAAGATAGTCAAAATTGCTCATCAAGAAACACATGGACTTTTACTGTCTCGTTTCCGAAATGTTACTATCGACCTCTACTCGGAATTTTAACTATATCCGGAGTTGTAGAACTGCGATTCAAGGTCGATTACTCTCGTTGGAAAGCTAAGACATGACGCTACAAGTTCAATGCATCAAGAAGAAACCTAGGTCAGCCACTAAGATAGTCAAAATTGCTCATCAAGAAACACATGGACTTTTACTTGTCTCGTTTCGAAATGTTACTATCTAACCTCTACTCGAATTCTAACTACATCTCGGAGTTATAGAACTATGATTCAAGCGCGATTACTCTTGTTGGAAAGCTAAGACATGAGGCTACAAGTTCAATGCATCAAGAAGAACCCGGTCAGCCTCTAAGATAGTCAAAATTGCTCATCAAGAAACACATGGACTTTTATTGTCTCGTTTCGAAATGTTACTATCTAACCTCTACTCGAAATTTTGACTATATCCGGAGTTATATAACTGCAATTCAAGCGCAATTAATCTTGTTGGAAAGCTAAGACATGGGGCTACAAGTTCAATGCATCAAGCAAAACCCGATTCAGCCTCTAAGATAGTCAAAATTGCTTATCAACAAACACTTGGACTTTTCTTTGTCCATGTCTTACTATCTCGTTTCTGAATTGTTACTTGTCGACCTCTACTCGAATTCTAACTATATCTCGGAGTTATAGAACTGCGATTCAAGCGCGATTACTCTCGTTGGAAAGCTAAGACATGAGGCTACAAGTTCAATGCATCAAGAAGAACCCAGTCAGCCTCTAAGATAGTCAAAATTGCTTATCAACAAACACATGGACTTTTACTATCTCGTTTCGAAATGCTACTCTCTAGCTCTACTCGAAATTCTAACTATATCCGGAGTTATATAACCGCAATTCAAGAGCGATTAGTCTTGTTGGAAAGCTAAGACATGGGGCTACAAGTTCAATGCATCAAGCAGAACCCAGTTCAGCCTCTAAGATAATCAAAATTGCTCATCAAGAAACACATGGACTTTTACTGTCTCGTTTCGAACATTCTTGTCCGACCTCTACTCGAGAATTTTAACTATATCTAGAGTTATAGAACTGCGATTCAAGGGCGATTACTCTCATTGGAAAGCTAAGACACGACGCTACAAGTTCAATGCATCAAGAAGAACCTAGGTCAGCCTCTAAGATAGTCAAAATTGCTCATCAAGAAACACATGGACTTTTACTTGTCTCGTTTCGAAATGTTACTATCTAACCTCTACTCGAAATTCTAACTACATCTCGGAGTTATAGAACTATGATTCAAGCGCGATTACTCTTGTTGGAAAGCTAAGACATGAGGCTACAAGTTCAACGCATCAAGAAGAACCCGAGTCAGCCTCTAAGATAGTCAAAATTGCTCATCAAGAAACACATGGACTTTTACTTGTCTCGTTTCGAAATGTTACTATCTAACCTCTACTCGAAATTTTGACTATATCTGGAGTTATATAACTGTAATTCAAGCGCAATTAGTCTTGTTGGAAAGCTAAGACATGGGGCTACAAGTTCAATGCATCAAGCAGAACCCAGTTCAGCCTCTAAGATAATCAAAATTGCTCATCAAGAAACACATGGACTTTTCTTGTCTCGTTTCGAATCATATCTACTATCTAACCTCTACTCGAATTTTAACTATATCCGGAGTTGTAGAACTGCGATTCAAGGGCGATTACTCTCGTTGGAAAGCTAAGACATGACGCTACAAGTTCAATGCATCAAGAAGAACCTAGGTCAGCCTCTAAGATAGTCAAAATTGCTCATCAAGAAACACATGGACTTTTACTGTCTCGTTTCGAAATGTTACTGTCTGACCTCTACTCAGAATTTTAACTATATCTGGAGTTGTAGAACTGCGATTCAAGGTCGATTACTCTCGTTGGAAAGCTAAGACATGACGCTACAAGTTCAATGCATCAAGAAAAACCTAGGTCAGCCACTAAGATAGTCAAAATTGCTCATCAAGAAACACATGGACTTTTACTGTCTCGTTTCTGAAATGTTACTATCTAACCTCTACTCAGAATTCTAACTACATCTGGAGTTATAGAACTATGATTCAAGCGCGATTACTCTTGTTGGAAAGCTAAGACATGAGGCTACAAGTTCAATGCATCAAGAAGAACCCAGGTCAGCCTCTAAGATAGTCAAAATTGCTCATCAAGAAACACATGGACTTTTATTGTCTCGTTTCTGAAATGTTACTATCTAACCTCTACTCAGAATTTTGACTATATCTGGAGTTATATAACTGCAATTCAAGCGCAATTAATCTTGTTGGAAAGCTAAGACATGGGGCTACAAGTTCAATGCATCAAGCAAAACCCGATCGGCCTCTAAGATAGTCAAAATTGCTTATCAACAAACACTTGGACTTTACTTCCATGTCTTACTATCTCGTTTCTGAATTGTTACTATCGACCTCTACTCAGAATTCTAACTATATCTGGAGTTATAGAACTACGATTCAAGCGCGATTACTCTCGTTGGAAAGCTAAGACATGAGGCTACAAGTTCAATGCATCAAGAAGAACCCGGTCAGCCTCTAAGATAGTCAAAATTGCTTATCAACAAACACATGGACTTTTACTATCTCGTTTCGAAATGCTACTCTCGAGCTCTACTCGAATTCTAACTATATCTGGAGTTATATAACTGCAATTCAAGAGCGATTAGTCTCGTTGGAAAGCTAAGACATGGGGCTACAAGTTCAATGCATCAAGCAGAACCCAATTCAGCCTCTAAGATAGTCAAAAGTGCTCATCAACAAACACTTGGACTTTTACTTGTCTCGTTTCTCGAATTGGTACTGTCGGACCTCTACTCGAAATTGTAACTATATCCGGAGTTATAGAACTGCAATTCAAGCGCGATTACTCTCGTTGGAAAGCTAAGACATGAGCCTACAAATTCAATGCATCAAGAAGAACCCGTCAGCCTCTAAGATAGTCAAAATTGCTCATCAAGAAACACATGGACTTTTACTTGTCTCGTTTCGACTATTGCTCTTGTCGACCTCTACTCAGAATTTTAACTATATCTAGAGTTGTAGAACTGCGATTCAAGGGCGATTACTCTCGTTGGAAAGCTAAGACATGACGCTACAAGTTCAATGCATCAAGAAGAACCTAGGTCAGCCTCTAAGATAGTCAAAATTGCTCATCAAGAAACACATGGACTTTTCTTGTCTCGTTTCTGAAATGTTACTATCTAACCTCTACTCAGAATTCTAACTACATCTGGAGTTATAGAACTAGGATTCAAGCGCGATTACTCATGTTGGAAAGCTAAGACATGAGGCTACAAGTTCAACGCATCAAGAAGAACCCAGGTCAGCCTCTAAGATAGTCAAAATTGCATATCAACAAACACTTGGACTGTTACTGTCCACGTCTTACTATCTCGTTTCGAATCAATTCTTTGTCGACCTCTACTCGAATTCTAACTATATCTCGAGTTATAGAACTACGATTCAAGCGCGATTACTCTTGTTGGAAAGCTAAGACATGAGGCTACAAGTTCAATGCATCAAGAAGAACACAGTTCAGCCTCTAAGATAGTCAAAATTGCATATCAACAAACACTTGGACTTTCTTGTCCACGTCTTACTATCTCGTTTCACGAACAGTTCTGTCGACCTCTACTCGAATTCTAACTATATCTGGAGTTATAGAACTACGATTCAAGCGCGATTACTCTTGTTGGAAAGCTAAGACATGAGGCTACAAGTTCAACGCATCAAGAAGAACCCGTGTCAGCCTCTAAGATAGTCAAAAATTGCTCATCAAGAAACACATGGACTTTTACTTGTCTCGTTTCGAAATGTTACTATCTAACCTCTACTCAGAATTTTGACTATATCTCGGAGTTATATAACCGCAATTCAAGCGCAATTAGTCTTGTTGGAAAGCTAAGACATGGGGCTACAAGTTCAATGCATCAAGCGAACCTAGTTCAGCCTCTAAGATAATCAAAATTGCTCATCAAGAAACACATGGACTTTTACTTGTCTCGTTTCTGAACATGTTCTTGTCGACCTCTACTCGAAATTTTAACTATATCTCGGAGTTGTAGAACTGCGATTCAAGGGCGATTACTCTCGTTGGAAAGCTAAGACATGACGCTACAAGTTCAATGCATCAAGAAGAACCTAGGTCAGCCTCTAAGATAGTCAAAATTGCTCATCAAGAAACACATGGACTTTTACCGTCTCGTTTCGAACATATCTTCTCGACCTCTACTCAGAATTTTAACTATATCTGGAGTTGTAGAACTGCGATTCAAGGTCGATTACTCTCGTTGGAAAGCTAAGACATGAGGCTACAAGTTCAACGCATCAAGAAGAACCCAGGTCAGCCTCTAAGATAGTCAAAATTGCATATCAACAAACACTTGGACTGTTACTGTCCACGTCTTACTATCTCGTTTCGACTGTTCTTGTCGACCTCTACTCGAATTCTAACTATATCCGGAGTTATAGAACTACGATTCAAGCGCGATTACTCTTGTTGGAAAGCTAAGACATGAGGCTACAAGTTCAATGCATCAAGAAGAACACAGTTCAGCCTCTAAGATAGTCAAAATTGCATATCAACAAACACTTGGACTGTTACTGTCCACGTCTTACTATCTCGTTTCGAACGATTCTTCGTCGACCTCTACTCGAATTCTAACTATATCCCGGAGTTATAGAACTACGATTCAAGCGCGATTACTCTTGTTGGAAAGCTAAGACATGAGGCTACAAGTTCAACGCATCAAGAAGAACCCAGGTCAGCCTCTAAGATAGTAAAAATTGCTCATCAAGAAACACATGGACTTTTATTGTCTCGTTTCTCGAAATGTTACTATCTAACCTCTACTCGAATTTTGACTATATCTGGAGTTATATAACTGCAATTCAAGCGCAATTAATCTTGTTGGAAAGCTAAGACATGGGGCTACAAGTTCAATGCATCAAGCAAAACCCAGATCAGCCTCTAAGATAGTCAAAATTGCTTATCAACAAACACTTGGACTTATCCATGTCTTACTATCTCGTTTCTGAATTGTTACTCTTGTCGACCTCTACTCGGAATTCTAACTATATCTGAGTTATAGAACTGCGATTCAAGCGCGATTACTCTCGTTGGAAAGCTAAGACATGAGGCTACAAGTTCAATGCATCAAGAAGAACCTGGTCAGCCTCTAAGATAGTCAAAATTGCTTATCAACAAACACATGGACTTTTACTATCTCGTTTCGGAAATGCTACTCTCGAGCTCTACTCGAAATTCTAACTATATCTCGGAGTTATATAACCGCAATTCAAGAGCCATTAGTCTCGTTGGAAAGCTAAGACATGGGGCTACAAGTTCAATGCATCAAGAAGAACCCGCTCAGCCTCTAAGATAGTCAAAATTGCTCATCAAGAAACACATGGACTTTTACTACGTCTCGTTTCTACTCGTTCTTTGTCTAACCTCTACTCAGAATTCTAACTACATCTGGAGTTATAGAACTGAGATTCAAGCGCGATTACTCTTGTTGGAAAGCTAAGACATGAGGCTACAAGTTCAACGCATCAAGAAGAACCCAGGTCAGCCTCTAAGATAGTCAAAATTGCTCATCAAGAAACACATGGACTTTTACTGTCTCGTTTCGAAATGTTACTATCTAACCTCTACTCAGAATTTTGACTATATCTCGGAGTTATATAACCGCAATTCAAGCGCAATTAGTCTTGTTGGAAAGCTAAGACATGGGGCTACAAGTTCAATGCATCAAGCAGAACCCAGTTCAGCCTCTAAGATAATCAAAATTGCTCATCAAGAAACACATGGACTTTTACTGTCTCGTTTCTTAAATCTTACTTCGACCTCTACTCAGAATTTTAACTATATCTCGGAGTTGTAGAACCTGCGATTCAAGGGCGATTACTCTCGTTGGAAAGCTAAGACATGACGCTACAAGTTCAATGCATCAAGAAGAACCTAGGTCAGCCTCTAAGATAGTCAAAATTGCTCATCAAGAAACACATGGACTTTTACTGTCTCGTTTCGAACCGTTCTTGTCTCGACCTCTACTCGAATTTTAACTATATCCGGAGTTGTAGAACCGCGATTCAAGGTCGATTACTCTCGTTGGAAAGCTAAGACATGACGCTACAAGTTCAATGCATCAAGAAGAACCTAGGTCAGCCACTAAGATAGTCAAAATTGCTCATCAAGAAACACATGGACTTTTACTGTCTCGTTTCTGAAATGTTACTATCTAACCTCTACTCAGAATTCTAACTACATCTGGAGTTATAGAACTATGATTCAAGCGCGATTACTCTTGTTGGAAAGCTAAGACATGAGGCTACAAGTTCAATGCATCAAGAAGAACCCAGGTCAGCCTCTAAGATAGTCAAAATTGCTCATCAAGAAACACATGGACTTTTATTGTCTCGTTTCGAAATGTTACTATCTAACCTCTACTCGGAATTTTGACTATATCCGGAGTTATATAACCGCAATTCAAGCGCAATTAATCTTGTTGGAAAGCTAAGACATGGGGCTACAAGTTCAATGCATCAAGCAAAACCCAGATCGGCCTCTAAGATAGTCAAAATTGCTTATCAACAAACACTTGGACTGTTACTGTCCATGTCTTACTATCTCGTTTCTGAATTGTTACTTGTCGACCTCTACTCGGAATTCTAACTATATCCGGAGTTATAGAACTGCGATTCAAGCGCGATTACTCTCGTTGGAAAGCTAAGACATGAGGCTACAAGTTCAATGCATCAAGAAGAACCCAGGTCAGCCTCTAAGATAGTCAAAATTGCTTATCAACAAACACATGGACTTTTACTATCTCGTTTCTGAAATGCTACTCTCTGAGCTCTACTCAGAATTCTAACTATATCTGGAGTTATATAACTGCAATTCAAGAGCGATTAGTCTCGTTGGAAAGCTAAGACATGGGGCTACAAGTTCAATGCATCAAGCGAACCCGGTTCAGCCTCTAAGATAGTCAAAAGTGCTCATCAACAAACACTTGGACTTTTCTTGTCTCGTTTCGAATTGTTACTCGACCTCTACTCAGAATTGTAACTATATCTCGAGTTATAGAACCGCAATTCAAGCGCGATTACTCTCGTTGGAAAGCTAAGACATGAGCCTACAAATTCAATGCATCAAGAAGAACCCGAGTCGGCCTCTAAGATAGTCAAAATTGCTCATCAAGAAACACATGGACTTTTACCGTCTCGTTTCGAACTATTCTTGTCGACCTCTACTCGAATTTTAACTATATCTAGAGTTGTAGAACTGCGATTCAAGGGCGATTACTCTCGTTGGAAAGCTAAGACATGACGCTACAAGTTCAATGCATCAAGAAGAACCTAGGTCAGCCTCTAAGATAGTCAAAATTGCTCATCAAGAAACACATGGACTTTTACCGTCTCGTTTCGAAATGTTACTATCTAACCTCTACTCAGAATTCTAACTACATCTGGAGTTATAGAACTAGGATTCAAGCGCGATTACTCATGTTGGAAAGCTAAGACATGAGGCTACAAGTTCAACGCATCAAGAAGAACCCGTGTCGGCCTCTAAGATAGTCAAAATTGCATATCAACAAACACTTGGACCATTCTTGTCCACGTCTTACTATCTCGTTTACGTTTTCGAACCACCTCTGACCTCTACTCGAAATTCTAACTATATCTGGAGTTATAGAACTACGATTCAAGCGCGATTACTCTTGTTGGAAAGCTAAGACATGAGGCTACAAGTTCAATGCATCAAGAAGAACACAGTTCAGCCTCTAAGATAGTCAAAATTGCATATCAACAAACACTTGGACTCATTCTTGTCCACGTCTTACTATCTCGTTTCGAACGATTCTTGTCGACCTCTACTCGAATTCTAACTATATCTCGAGTTATAGAACTACGATTCAAGCGCGATTACTCTTGTTGGAAAGCTAAGACATGAGGCTACAAGTTCAACGCATCAAGAAGAACCCAGGTCAGCCTCTAAGATAGTAAAAATTGCTCATCAAGAAACACATGGACTTTTACCGTCTCGTTTCGAAATGTTACTATCTAACCTCTACTCAGAATTTTGACTATATCCGGAGTTATATAACCGCAATTCAAGCGCAATTAGTCTTGTTGGAAAGCTAAGACATGGGGCTACAAGTTCAATGCATCAAGCGAGAACCCGCTTCAGCCTCTAAGATAATCAAAATTGCTCATCAAGAAACACATGGACTTTTACTTGTCTCGTTTCGAACCGCTCTTGTCGACCTCTACTCAAAATTTTAACTATATCTCGGAGTTGTAGAACTGCGATTCAAGGGCGATTACTCTCGTTGGAAAGCTAAGACATGACGCTACAAGTTCAATGCATCAAGAAGAACCTAGGTCAGCCTCTAAGATAGTCAAAATTGCTCATCAAGAAACACATGGACTTTTACTGTCTCGTTTCGAACTGTATCTTGTCGACCTCTACTCGGAATTTTAACTATATCTCGGAGTTGTAGAACTGCGATTCAAGGTCGATTACTCTCGTTGGAAAGCTAAGACATGACGCTACAAGTTCAATGCATCAAGAAGAACCTAGGTCAGCCTCTAAGATAGTCAAAATTGCTCATCAAGAAACACATGGACTTTTACTGTCTCGTTTCTGAAATGTTACTATCTAACCTCTACTCAGAATTCTAACTACATCTGGAGTTATAGAACTATGATTCAAGCGCGATTACTCTTGTTGGAAAGATAAGACATGAGGCTACAAGTTCAATGCATCAAGAAGAACCCAGGTCAGCCTCTAAGATAGTCAAAATTGCTCATCAAGAAACACATGGACTTTTATTGTCTCGTTTCGAAATGTTACTATCTAACCTCTACTCAGAATTTTGACTATATCTGGAGTTATATAACTGCAATTCAAGCGCAATTAATCTTGTTGGAAAGCTAAGACATGGGGCTACAAGTTCAATGCATCAAGCAAAACCCAGATCAGCCTCTAAGATAGTCAAAATTGCTTATCAACAAACACTTGGACTGTTACTGTCCATGTCTTACTATCTCGTTTCTGAATTGTTACTTGTCGACCTCTACTCGAATTCTAACTATATCTGGAGTTATAGAACTGCGATTCAAGCGCGATTACTCTCGTTGGAAAGCTAAGACATGAGGCTACAAGTTCAAGGCATCAAGAAGAACCCGAGTCACCCTCTAAGACAGTCAAAATTGCTTATCAACAAACACATGGACTTTTACTATCTCGTTTCGAGATGCTACTCTCTGAGCTCTACTCAGAATTCTAACTATATCTGGAGTTATATAACTGCAATTCAAGAGCGATTAGTCTCATTGGAAAGCTAAGACATGGGGCTACAAGTTCAATGCATCAAGCGAGAACCCGGTCAGCCTCTAAGATAGTCAAAATTGCTCATCAAGAAACACATGGACTTTTACCGTCTCGTTTCCAATCAACCTATTCGTCTCGACCTCTACTTAGAATTTTAACTATATCCGGAGCTATAGAACTGCGATTCAAGGGCGATTACTCTCGTTGGAAAGCTAAGACATGACGCTACAAGTTCAATGCATCAAGAAGAACCTAGGTCAGCCTCTAAGATAGTCAAAATTGCTCATCAAGAAACACATGGACTTTTACTGTCTCGTTTCGAAATGTTACTATCTAACCTCTACTCAGAATTTTGACTATATCCGGAGTTATATAACCGCAATTCAAGCGCAATTAATCTTGTTGTAAAGCTAAGACATGGGGCTACAAGTTCAATGCATCAAGCAAAACCCGGATCGGCCTCTAAGATAGTCAAAATTGCTTATCAACAAACACTTGACCGTTACCGTCCATGTCTTACTATCTCGTTTCGAACTCAGTTACTTTCTCCGACCTCTACTCAGAAATTCTAACTATATCCGGAGTTATAGAACCGCGATTCAAGCACGATTACTCTCGTTGGAAAGCTAAGACATGAGGCTACAAGTTCAATGCATCAAGAAGAACCCAGTCGCCTCTAAGATAGTCAAAATTGCTCATCAAGAAACACATGGACTTTTATTGTCTCGTTTCGAAATGTTACTATCTAACCTCTACTCAGAATTTTGACTATATCTCGAGTTATATAACCGCAATTCAAGCGCAATTAATCTTGTTGGAAAGCTAAGACATGGGGCTACAAGTTCAATGCATCAAGCAAAACCCGAGATCGCCTCTAAGATAGTCAAAATTGCTTATCAACAAACACTTGGACTGTTACTGTCCATGTCTTACTATCTCGTTTCTCGAACTGTTATTGTCCGACCTCTACTCGAATTCTAACTATATCTCGAGTTATAGAACTGCGATTCAAGCACGATTACTCTCGTTGGAAAGCTAAGACATGAGGCTACAAGTTCAATGCATCAAGAAGAACCCAGTCGGCCTCTAAGATAGTCAAAATTGCTCATCAAGAAACACATGGACTTTTATTGTCTCGTTTCGAAATGTTACTATCTAACCTCTACTCAGAATTTTGACTATATCTCGGAGTTATATAACCGCAATTCAAGCGCGATTAGTCTTGTTGGAAAGCTAAGACATGGGGCTACAAGTTCAATGCATCAAGCGGAACCCGGTTCAGCCTCTAAGATAGTCAAAATTGCTTATCAACAAACACTTGGACCGTTCTCGTCCATGTCTTACTATCTCGTTTCGAACAACTATCGTCCGACCTCTACTCGGAATTCTAACTATATCTGGAGTTATAGAACTGCGATTCAAGCGCGATTACTCTCGTTGGAAAGCTAAGACATGAGGCTACAAGTTCAATGCATCAAGAAGAACCCAGGTCAGCCTCTAAGATAGTCAAAATTGCTTATCAACAAACACATGGACTTTTACTTGTCTCGTTTCGAAATGCTACTATCTGAGCTCTACTAAGAATTTTGACTATGTCTGGAGTTATATAAATGCAATTCAAGCGCGATTAGTCTCGTTGGAAAGCTAAGACATGGGGCTACTAGTTCAATGCATCAAGCGGAACCCGAGTCGGCCTCTAAGATAGTCAAAATTGCTTATCAACAAACACTTGGACATTCATGTCCATGTCTTACTATCTCGTTTCGAACTGTTACCGTCCGACCTCTACTCGAATTCTAACTATATCTCGGAGTTATAGAACTGTGATTCAAGCGCGATTACTCTCGTTGGAAAGCTAAGACATGACGCTACAAGTTCAATGCATCAAGAAGAACCTAGGTCGCCTCTAAGATAGTCAAAATTGCTCATCAAGAAACACATGGACTTTTACCTTGTCTCGTTTCGAAATGTTACTATCTAACCTCTACTCGGAATTCTAACTACATCCGGAGTTATAGAACTATGATTCAAGCGCGATTACTCTTGTTGGAAAGCTAAGACATGAGGCTACAAGTTCAATGCATCAAGAAGAACCCAGGTCAGCCTCTAAGATAGTCAAAATTGCTCATCAAGAAACACATGGACTTTTACCGTCTCGTTTCGAAATGTTACTATCTAACCTCTACTCAGAATTTTGACTATATCTCGTAGTTATATAACCGCAATTCAAGCGCAATTAATCTTGTTGGAAAGCTAAGACATGGGGCTACAAGTTCAATGCATCAAGCAAAACCCGAGATCAGCCTCTAAGATAGTCAAAATTGCTTATCAACAAACACTTGGACTCATATTCCATGTCTTACTATCTCGTTCGAACCAGTCGTCGACCTCTACTCGAGAATTCTAACTATATCTCGGAGTTATAGAACTGCGATTCAAGCGCGATTACTCTCGTTGGAAAGCTAAGACATGAGGCTACAAGTTCAATGCATCAAGAAGAACCCAGGTCAGCCTCTAAGATAGTCAAAATTGCTTATCAACAAACACATGGACTTTTACTTGTCTCGTTTCGAAATGCTACTCTCTGAGCTCTACTCGAATTCTAACTATATCCGGAGTTATATAACGCAATTCAAGAGCGATTAGTCTCGTTGGAAAGCTAAGACATGGGGCTACAAGTTCAATGCATCAAGCGGGAACCCGGTCAGCCTCTAAGATAGTCTAAATTGCTTATCAACAAACACTTGGACTCATTCTTGTCCACGTCTTACTATCTCGTTTCGAATTGTTACCGTCTCGACCTCTACTCGAGAATTCTAACTATATCTCGGAGTTATAGAACCGCGATTCAAGCGCGATTACTCTCGTTGGAAAGCTAAGACATGAGGCTACAAGTTCAATGCGTCAACCAGAACCCAGTTCAGCCTCTAAGATAGTCAAAATTGCTTATCAACAAACACATGGACTTTTACTGTCTCGTTTCTGAAATGCTACTATCTGAGCTCTACTAAGAATTTTGACTATGTGTGGAGTTATATAAATGCAATTCAAGCGCGATTAGTCTCGTTGGAAAGCTAAGACATGGGGCTACAAGTTCAATGCATCAAGCAGAACCCAATTCAGCCTCTAAGATAGTCAAAATTGCTTATCAACAAACACTTGGATTCATTTGTCCATGTCTTACTATCTCGTTTCGAACTCGTTACCGTCGACCTCTACTCGAATTCTAACTATATCCGGAGTTATAGAACTGCGATTCAAGCGCGATTACTCTCGTTGGAAAGCTAAGACATGAGGCTACAAGTTCAATGCATCAAGAAGAACCCGTGTCAGCCTCTAAGATAGTCAAAATTGCTTATCAACAAACACATGGACTTTTACCGTCTCGTTTTTGAAATGCTACTATCCGAGCTCTACTAAGAATTTTGACTATGTCTCGGAGTTATATAAATGAAATTCAAGCGCGATTAGTCTCGTTGGAAAGCTAAGACATGGGGCTACTAGTTCAATGCATCAAGCGTAACCCGTGTCGGCCTCTAAGATAGTCAAAATTGCTTATCAACAAACACTTGGACATTACCGTCCACGTCTTACTATCTCGTTTCGAATTGTTACCGTGTCGACCTCTACTCGAATTCTAACTATATCTCGAGTTATAGAACTGCGATTCAAGCGCGATTACTCTCGTTGGAAAGGTAAGACATGAGGCTACAAGTTCAATGCGTCAACCAGAACCCAGTTCAGCCTCTAAGATAGTCAAAATTGCTTATCAACAAACACATGGACTTTTACTGTCTCGTTTCTGAAATGCTACTGTCTGAGCTCTACTAAGAATTTTGACTATGTCTGGAGTTATATAAATGCAATTCAAGCGCGATTAGTCTCGTTGGAAAGCTAAGACATGAGGCTACAAGTTCAATGCATCAAAGCGGAACCCAGGTCGGCCTCTAAGATAGTCAAAATTGCTTATCAACAAACACTTGGACTGTTATCGTCCATGTCTTACTATCTCGTTTCGAACCATTACTGTCTCGACCTCTACTCGAATTCTAACTATATCCGGAGTTATAGAACTGCGATTCAAGCGCGATTACTCTCGTTGGAAAGCTAAGACATGAGGCTACAAGTTCAATGCATCAAGAAGAACCCAGTCAGCCTCTAAGATAGTCAAAATTGCTTATCAACAAACACATGGACTTTTACTGTCTCGTTTTTGAAATGCTACTATCTGAGCTCTACTAAGAATTTTGACTATGTCTGGAGTTATATAAATGAAATTCAAGCGCGATTAGTCTCGTTGGAAAGCTAAGACATGGGGCTACTAGTTCAATGCATCAAGCGTAACCCGTGTCGCCTCTAAGATAGTCAAAATTGCTTATCAACAAACACTTGGTTCATTCTGTCCACGTCTTACTATCTCGTTTCGAATTGTTCTTGTCGACCTCTACTCGGAATTCTAACTATATCTCGGAGTTATAGAACTGCGATTCAAGCGCGATTACTCTCGTTGGAAAGGTAAGACATGAGGCTACAAGTTCAATGCGTCAACCGGGAACCCGTTCGGCCTCTAAGATAGTCAAAATTGCTTATCAACAAACACATGGACTTTTACTGTCTCGTTTCTGAAATGCTACTATCTGAGCTCTACTAAGAATTTTGACTATGTCTGGAGTTATATAAATGCAATTCAAGCGCGATTAATCTCGTTGGAAAGCTAAGACATGAGGCTACAAGTTCAATGCATCAAGCAGAACCCATGTCGGCCTCTAAGATAGTCAAAATTGCTTATCAACAAACACTTGGATCATCACGTCCATGTCTTACTATCTCGTTTCGAACCATTCTTGTCGACCTCTACTCGAATTCTAACTATATCCGGAGTTATAGAACCGCGATTCAAGCGCGATTACTCTCGTTGGAAAGCTAAGACATGAGGCTACAAGTTCAACGCATCAAGAAGAACCCGTGTCAGCCTCTAAGATAGTCAAAATTGCTCATCAAGAAACACATGGACTTTTACTTGTCTCAAGTTTCGAAATGTTACTATCTAACCTCTACTCAGAATTTTGACTATATCCGGAGTTATATAACCGCAATTCAAGCGCGATTAGTCTCGTTGGAAAGCTAAGACATGGGGCTACAAGTTCAATGCATCAAGCGTAACCCGATTCAGCCTCTAAGATAATCAAAATTGCTCATCAAGAAACACATGGACTTTTACCGTCTCGTTTCCGTTACATTCTTGTCGACCTCTACTCGAATTTTAACTATATCCGGAGTTATAGAACTGCGATTCAAGGGCGATTACTCTCGTTGGAAATCTAAGACATGACGCTACAAGTTCAATGCATCAAGAAGAACCTAGGTCAGCCTCTAAGATAGTCAAAATTGCTCATCAAGAAACACATGGACTTTTACTGTCTCGTTTCTGAAATGTTACTATCTAACCTCTACTCAGAATTCTAACTACATCTGGAGTTATAGAACTATGATTCAAGCGCGATTACTCTTGTTGGAAAGCTAAGACATGAGGCTACAAGTTCAACGCATCAAGAAGAACCCGGAGTCGGCCTCTAAGATAGTCAAAATTGCTCATCAAGAAACACATGGACTTTTATTGTCTCGTTTCGAAATGTTACTATCTAACCTCTACTCAGAATTTTGACTATATCCGAGTTATATAACCGCAATTCAAGCGCAATTAATCTTGTTGGAAAGCTAAGACATGGGGCTACAAGTTCAATGCATCAAGCAAAACCCGGATCAGCCTCTAAGATAGTCAAAATTGCTTATCAACAAACACTTGGACCGAGCATCGTCCATGTCTTACTATCTCGTTTCGAACCAAGTCTTGTCGACCTCTACTCGAATTGTAACTATATCTCGGAGTTATAGAACTGCGATTCAAGCGCGATTACTCTCGTTGGAAAGCTAAGACATGAGGCTACAAGTTCAATGCATCAAGAAGAACCCAGTCACCTCTAAGATAGTCAAAATTGCTTATCAACAAACACATGGACTTTTACCGTCTCGTTTCGAAATGCTACTATCTCGAGCTCTACTCAGAATTCTAACTATATCTGGAGTTATATAACTGCAATTCAAGAGCGATTAGTCTCGTTGGAAAGCTAAGACATGGGGCTACAAGTTCAATGCATCAAGTAGAACCCAGTTCAGCCTCTAAGATAGTCAAAATTGCTCATCAAGAAATACATGGACTTTTACCGTCTCGTTTACGACCGTTACTTGTCGACCTCTACTCGAAATTTTAACTATATCTCGGAGTTATAGAACTGCGATTCAAGGGCGATTACTCTCGTTGGAAAGCTAAGACATGACGCTACAAGTTCAATGCATCAAGAAGAACCTAGGTCAGCCTCTAAGATAGTCAAAATTGCTCATCAAGAAACACATGGACTTTTACTTGTCTCGTTTCGAAATGTTACTATCTAACCTCTACTCGAATTCTAACTATATCTGGAGTTATAGAACTACGATTCAAGCGCGATTACTCTTTTTGAAAAGCTCAGACATATGGCTACAAGTTCAATGCATCAAGAAGAACCTAGGTCAGCCTCTAAGATAGTCAAAATTGCTTATCAACAAACACATGGACTTTTACTCTCGCTTCGAAATGCTACTATCTCGAGCTCTACTAAGAATTTTGACTATGTCTCGGAGTTATATAAATGAAATTCAAGCGCGATTAGTCTCGTTGGAAAGCTAAGACATGGGGCTACTAGTTCAATGCATCAAGCAGAACCCAGGTCAGCCTCTAAGATAGTCAAAATTGCTTATCAACAAACACTTGGACATTCTTGTCCATGTCTTACTATCTCGTTTCTGAACCGTTCTTGTCTCGACCTCTACTCGAATTCTAACTATATCTCGGAGTTATAGAACTGCGATTCAAGCGCGATTACTCTCGTTGGAAAGCTAAGACATGAGGCTACAAGTTCAATGCTTCAAGAAGAACCCGGGTCGGCCTCTATGATAGTCAAAATTGCTTATCAACAAACACATGGACTTTTACCGTCTCAGTTTCGAAATGCTACTATCCGACCTCTACTCGAAATTCTAACTATATCCCGGAGTTATAGAACTGCGATTCAAGCGCGATTACTCTCGTTGGAAAGCTAAGACAAGAGGCTACAAGTTCAATGAATCAAGAAGAACCCAGGTCACCCTCTAAGAGAGTCAAAATTGCTCATCAACAAACACATGGACTTTTACCGTCTCGTTTCGAACCGTTACTATTTGACCTCTACTCGAAATTCTAACTATATCCGGAGTTATAGAACTGCGATTCAAGCGCGATTACTCTCGTTGGAAAGCTAAGACATGAGGCTACAAGTTCAATGCATCGGGAAGAAAACAAGCTTCGCCTCTAAGATAGTCAAAATTGCTTATCAACAAACACTTGGACTTTTACCGTCTCGTTTCGAACTCTTACTTGTCGACCTCTACTTAGAATTTTAACTATATCTCGGAGTTATCGAACTGCGATTCAAGCGCGATTACTCTCGTTGGAAAGCTAAGACATGAGGCTACAAGTTCAATGCATCAAGAAGAACCGAGGTCAGCCTCTAAGATAGTCAAAATTGCTCATCAACAAACACATGGACTTTTACTGTCTCGTTTCTGAAATGCTACTATCTGAGCTCTACTAAGAATTTTGACTATGTCTGGAGTTATATAAATGCAATTCAAGCGCGATTAGTCTCGTTTGAAAGCTAAGACATGAGGCTATAAGTTAAATGCAGCAAGAAGAACCCATTTCGGCCTCTAATATAATCAAAATTGCTCATCAAGAAACACATGGACTTTTACCGTCTCATTTCCGAATCGTTATCGTCGACCTCTACTCAGAATTTTAACAATATCTGGAGTTATAGAACTGCGATTCAAGCGCGATTACTCTCGTAGGAAAGCTAAGACATGAGGCTACAAGTTCAATGCATCAAGAAGAACCTAGTTCGCGCTCTAAGATAGTCAAAATTGAATATCAACAAACACTTGGACTATTCTTGTCTCGTTTCTTAACTTAACGTACTTCTCGACCTCTTCTCGCATTTCTAACTATATCTAGAGTTATAGAACTGCAATTCAAGCGCGATTACTCTCGTTGGAAAGCTAAGACATGAGGCTACAAGTTCAATGCATCAAGAGGAACCCAGTTCAGCCTCTAAGATAGTCAAAATTGCTTATCAACAAACACTTGACTATTCTTGTCTCGTTTCTTGATCAATTCTTGTCTCGACCTCTTCTCGAATTTCTAACTATATCTGGAGTTATATAACTGCAATTCAAGCGCGATTAGTCTCATTGGAAAGCTAAGACATGGGGCTACAAGTTTAATGCATCAAGAAGAACCCAGTTCAGCCTCTAAGATAGTCAAAATTGCTTATCAACAAACACTTGGATTCATCGTCCACGTCTTACCGTGTCGTTTTTGAACTGTATCTTGTCGACCTTTACTCGAATTCTAACTATATCTCGGAGTTATAGAACTGCGATTCAAGCACGATTACTCTCGTTGGAAAGCTAAGACGTGAGGCTACAAGTTCAATGCTTCAAGAAGAACCCGAGTCAGCCTCTAAGATAGTCAAAATTGCTTATCAACAAACACATGGACTTTTACTGTCTCGTTTCTGAAATGCTACTATTTGAGCTGTACTAAGAATTTTGACTATGTCTGGAGTTATATAAATGCAATTCAAGCGCGATTAGTCTCGTTGGAAAGCTAAGACATGGGGCTACAAGTTCAATGCATCAAGCGGAACCCAGTTCAGCCTCTAAGATAGTCAAAATTGCTTATCAACAAACACTTGACCGTATTCTTGTCCACGTCTTACTATCTCGTTTCGAACCGTTTCTTGTCGACTTCTACTCGAATTCTAACTATATCTCGGAGTTATAGAACCGCGATTCAAGCGCGATTACTCTCGTTGGAAAGCTAAGACATGACGCTACAAGTTCAATGCATCAAGAAGAACCCAGTCAGCCTCTAAGATAGTCAAAATTGCTCATCAAGAAACACATGGACTTTTACTTGTCTCGTTTCGAAATGTTACTATCTAACCTCTACTCGAAATTTTGACTATATCTCGGAGTTATATAACTGCAATTCAAGCACGATTAGTCTCGTTGGAAAGCTAAGACATGGGGCTACAAGTTCAATGCATCAAGAACAACCCAGGTCAGCCTCTAAGATAGTCAAAATTGCTCATCAAGAAACACATGGACTTTTTACCGTCTCGTTTCGACATTCTTGTCGACCTCTACTCGAAATTTTAACTATATCTCGGAGTTATAGAACCGCGATTCAAGGGCGATTACTCTCGTTGGAAAGCTAAGACAAGAGGCTACAAGTTCAATGCATCAAGAAGAACCCAGGTCACCCTCTAAGATAGTCAAAATTGCTCATCAACAAACACATGGACTTTTACCGTCTCGTTTCGAACCGTTACTATCTCGACCTCTACTCGGAATTCTAACTATATCCCGAGTTATAGAACTGCGATTCAAGCGCGATTACTCTCGTTGGAAAGATAAGACATGAGGCTACAAGTTCAATGCATCAGGAAGAAAACAGTTCTGCCTCTAAGATAGTCAAAATTGCTTATCAACAAACACTTGGACTTTTACTGTCTCAGTTTCGAACTCTTACCGCTCGACCTCTACTTAGAATTTTAACTATATCTGGAGTTATCGAACTGCGATTCAAGCGCGATTACTCTCGTTGGAAAGCTAAGACATGAGGCTACAAGTTCAATGCATCAAGAAGAACCTAGGTCAGCCTCTAAGATAGTCAAAATTGCTCATCAACAAACACATGGACTTTTACTGTCTCGTTTCTGAAATGCTACTATCTGAGCTCTACTAAGAATTTTGACTATGTCTGGAGTTATATAAATGCAATTCAAGCGCGATTAGTCTCGTTTGAAAGCTAAGACATGAGGCTACAAGTTAAATGCAGCAAGAAGAACCCAGCTCGGCCTCTAATATAATCAAAATTGCTCATCAAGAAACACATGGACTTTTACTGTCTCATTTCCGAACTGTAGTGTCCGACCTCTACTCGAGAATTTTAACAATATCTGGAGTTATAGAACTGCGATTCAAGCGCGATTACTCTCATTGGAAAGCTAAGACATGAGGCTACAAGTTCAATGCATCAAGAAGAACCTAGTTCTGCCTCTAAGATAGTCAAAATTGAATATCAACAAACACTTGGACTCAATCTTGTCTCGTTTCTTAACTCATTCTTCGACCTCTTCTCGATTTCTAACTATATCTAGAGTTATAGAACCGCAATTCAAGCGCGATTACTCTCGTTGGAAAGCTAAGACATGAGGCTACAAGTTCAATGCATCAAGAGGAACCCGGTTCAGCCTCTAAGATAGTCAAAATTGCTTATCAACTAACAATTGACTTTCATTCGTCTCTCGTTTCTTGATCGCATTCTTGTCGACCTCTTCTCGCATTTCTAACTATATCCGGAGTTATATAACCGCAATTCAAGCGCGATTAGTCTCGTTGGAAAGCTAAGACATGGGGCTACAAGTTCAATGCATCAAGCGAGAACCCGCTTCGGCCTCTAAGATAGTCAAAATTGCTTATCAACAAACACTTGGACCGTTTCTTGTCCACGTCTTCTTGTCTCGTTTTTGAACCGTATTCTTCTCGACCTTTACTCGAAGTCTAACTATATCCGGAGTTATAGAACCGCGATTCAAGCACGATTACTCTCGTTGGAAAGCTAAGACATGAGCCTACAAGTTCAATGCTTCAAGAAGAACCCGTGTCGGCCTCTAAGATAGTCAAAATTCCTTATCAACAAACACATGGACTTTTACCGTCTCGTTTCTGAAATGCTACTATCTGAGCTCTACTAAGAATTTTGACTATGTCTGGAGTTATATAAATGCAATTCAAGCGCGATTAGTCTCGTTGGAAAGCTAAGACATGGGGCTACAAGTTCAATGCATCAAGCGGAACCCAGTGTCAGCCTCTAAGATAGTCAAAATTGCTTATCAACAAACACTTGGACCTTCATTTCGTCCACGTCTTACTGTCTCGTTTTTGAACTATTACCGTCCGACCTTTACTCGAGAATTCTAACTATATCCGGAGTTATAGAACTGCGATTCAAGCACGATTACTCTCGTTGGAAAGCTAAGACATGAGCCTACAAGTTCAATGCTTCAAGAAGAACCCAGGTCAGCCTCTAAGATAGTCAAAATTCCTTATCAACAAACACATGGACTTTTACTGTCTCGTTTCTGAAATGCTACTATCTGAGCTCTACTAAGAATTTTGACTATATCTCGGAGTTATATAACTGCAATTCAAGCGCGATTACTCTCGTTGGAAAGCTAAGACATGGGGCTACAAGTTCAATGCATCAAGAACAACCCAGTTCACCTCTAAGATAGTCAAAATTGCTTATCAACAAACACTTGACCGTTATTGTCCACGTCTTACTATCTCGTTTACGAATCATATCTTGTCGACCTCTACTCGAATTCTAACTATATCTCGGAGTTATAGAACTATGATTCAAGCGCGATTACTCTCGTTGGAAAGCTAAGACATGAGGCTACAAGTTCAATGCATCAAGAAGAACCCGGTCGGCCTCTAAGATAGTCAAAATTGCTTATCAACAAACACATGGACTAGATAGTATAGAGCAAGCAAGGGGTCGATCCCACAAGGAAGTTTCAAGTCGATTTTTATGTTGTACATTATGTAATTGGTGGGATTTGGTTTGTGATTATCTAAACTATGGCACAAATTAAAGTAGCAAACAAAATCAATTAAAACCGAAACTTATCAAGAAAACGAACCTTGGTCGCAAGCACACATCCACCAACGGAAATTAGAACCGATCCTTGAAACGAAAATTGCGCTTTATGTTCCGAAATTTTATCTTTTCTTAACGTTGATTAATTAACGGATCCGCCGTATAACTAATCCTAACCAACAAACAATCAAAGTGTCCGCACTAATGATTCAATTTAATGGTAGCTTTAAGAACTAGATAATTTCATCAAGATTAACATACAAGCTCGTCCGCAGGCTTGTGTCACTTTGTTCAAATGTTTTCCCTAAGTTCAATAACGTAGTTCCGCCACAATTATCAAGCTTAGTTGCTTCACAAGTTCATATATCACAACTCCGGTTTTGATATTAAACTTAGCAATAGATTGTTCACAACAATAACTTAGAGTCCGCTCTAGCAATCATCAACAACAATCATAGGAAATATGCATAGGAAAACAATCATACTCATTCATAACATAAACGAAAATAAAAGGAAGAATAAATCTCACGGTTCTTGAAATCCGAAGGTTTGTTGTGTCCTTGCAACCAAGAAAAGAGCTTAGCCTTGCATAACTATTGAACAACTACTTCTAAAGAATGAAAAGAGCATGATTTTTGGGTTTGTAGAGGAGAGAATTTGTGTTTATTCTCTCCGCCGGCTGCCGCCTCCTTCGCTCTCCCTCTTTTTCTTCGCCGGTCGCCTCCTTCTCTCTTTCTTTTTATATGCTAAGAAACCCTAGTCTCTATTTTACAAAGTAGTCCTCCCTTGAGTTGGCAGTTTACATTTAAGTACTTCAATAACTATTTTTCCTAAAAGGAGAAATAGCCTTGCATGAAATCTTCAAGCTCGACTTAGAGGAGCTAAATTGCTGATATAAAAACTTGGATGACGGTTTAGATGCTTCGGAATGTAATTTGGACTTGTTCTTCACGAAACCTGTTTGCTGGCAGAATTCGCTTGTCATCTTTGAAAAATCATATCTCCCTCGTATGACATCTTTTTTGGCTGACACTTGGAGCGTTGATAGGTATTTAAGTCAGGAATCCACGCAAATTGAGTTTGCATCAATTGGACTTCGTAGCTCCAGATATTAAATTTTGAATGGCCAAAGGTCAACATTGGCAGAATGCGAGATTAGACTTTGCAGGATGTGATTTCCATGATCTTTCTCTTTTTATTTTTCTTGCATTACATTTCCAGAAAGGTATGGATGTTAGCTTTTTAGTGCCACTGGAATCACTTCATTTCGATCTCTAGAACTCACGCTCTGCAGAAAACATTGACCGAACATCAAATCTGCCAATTACCTCCAATTTACTCCTTTTTGCATCTTTCATCCAAAAGTGCCTTCAAAACATAAAACAAAGAATATCAAGGCATTTTATATATAAAACATGGACAAAACATTAGGTAGATGTGGGTGAAACTATCGAATAATATGGTTACATCAAATACCCCCACACTTAGCTCTTGCTCGTCCTCGAGAAAGGATAAATAAAATCAAATTGAAAATAACTATGATCAATCTCTTAATCTCCCATCAATGTCCAAGAATATATGCATTATAAACAAGAATACAATCAAGAATGATAAATAGTATATTTCTCATGAATTCATTTACATGCAAACTTCAAAACTCAATTAATCATCGGGATTTAAATGAAATCTATGCCATGCCAAAGTGATAGGTCCTCTCATTGATATACACTCCAACACTCATGTGTTTAGGGTTTATGTGTTTAAATCTCTCAAATTCAATCAAAGAGTATGTTCTACCATAAGCTTGCTCTTCAATCTCATCTCCATTACTAACATATTACAAACAATGCATGAATCAAAAGGTCTTATTTTCTCGGTTGTAATGGGGCTAAGGTTAATGGTGAGGTAAAAGAGAGTAAAAGAAAAGGTTCAAACCAAAGAAAGTAGAGCATTCTAAAAAATGATATTTCAAACAAGATATTTCATCAAAGCACATAAATTTTCCTTCTTTAATCACCAAATGCTTAGCTTCTTTTGATTTCAAGCTTTTTCAACATAAAATCTCAAGAACATAAAGGAACACTTTTTCTTTTTCTTTGTTTTTTTTTCTTTCTTTTTTAACCTTTGGCAACTTTGCCCATCTTTTCATCAAGCATCACTTCTTCTTTCTTTTCACATAATTTCCAACCATAATTCCATGAGATATCATAAGTATATGCTCTACTAATCCTTGGCCAAGGGAAAAGGAAAACATATAAAAAGTTAAGGCTTATACATGGATAAAGCAAAGAAAAGATAAACAAGCTCAAAAGGGGCTCACTAAGGATAATATGCTTTAGGTTGACTTTTTGGTTCAAGTGATTAAAATTCCTAATGCCTTTATCATCTTCATGTATATTTGTAATGGAATATAATCTCAATAAGATATGAAGCAAGTTCTAGAGATACATATCATTGAAAGAATGCACACTCAAAGAATATAATGTTGAAGGCTCAAAAGCTTGCATTGGTATAACACTATAAAGTCAACATGGCATATTCTCAAAGTCAATCCCTAAACCAATTAAACCTTAAAATTTGCATGCATACTTCTTCATTTGATTTATATCTTCATCTATCTCAATTAATTCTCATACATAATACTCATATTCTCAAAAACCAATGGGAGTTAAAAAGATCAAACACAAATTTTTTTTTTTTTTTTTAGAACAACAAAGAAAACTAAAATTCTCCCAATACCCCCACACTTAAAACATAACATTGTCCTCAATGTTGAAATAAAAGCAAAGGAACATAAGAGAATGACAAAAAATAAATTAAAATGCGAAAAAAAAAAGATAAGGAAAAAGAAAGCAAATCTGATTTTTTTTATGCTTTGGGTTGCCTCCCGAGTAAGCGCTTTTGTTTTATGTCATTGTCTTGACATGTGGCATGCTCATTCTTCATAGATTGGTTCAGCTAACTCTACAGAAGCGGTGAGTTCTGTCGTCCAACCTTCATAGAAAGGTTTTAAACGATGCCCATTAACCTTGAGTACTTTATTGGTTTCTAAACTTGTAATTTCAACTGCACCATAAGAAAAAACATTAGAAACAACAAATGGTCCAATCCAACGAGAGCGCAATTTTCCAGGGAAAAATTTTCAAACGCGAATGATAAAGAAGGACTTTGTCTCCAACATGAAACTCCTTTCTTGTAAGCATTCGGTCATGAAGATTCTTAGTCTTTTCTTTGTAAATCCTTGCATTCTCGTAAGCATCATTTCGAATTTCTTCCAACTCTTGCAGTTGTAGTTTTCTTGCAATCCCAGCAGAGATCATAATCCATGTTACATTGTTTAATGGCCCAAAAGCTTTGTGTTCAAGCTCCACCGGTAGATGACATGCTTTCCCATAAATCATTCTATAAGGTGACATTCCTATAGGTGATTTATAAGCAAATCCGATAAGCCCAAAGTGCATCTCCAAGACGTAGACTCCAATCTCGCCGGTTAGGTTGCACTTGTTTTCTCCAAAATGGACTTGATTTCTCGATTTGAAATTTCAGCTTGGCCATTCGTTTGAGGATGATATCTTGTGGAAGTTCGATGAGTCACATGATATTTGCGTAGCAATGCTTCCATGGAACGATTACGAAATGAGTGCCACGATCACTAATGATAGCTTTAGGGATTCCAAACCCGTCAAATATATGAGTCCCGACAAAATCTAAAACAACCTTAGCATCGTTAGTTCGTGTGGCTTTCGCCTCAATCCATTTGAACACATAATCAACAAGAAGAAGAATATAAAGATTGCCAAATGAAGAAGGAAATGGACCCATAAAGTCAATACCCCAAACATCAAAAATTTCACTTACAAGAATATTCGTTAAAGGCATTTGATTCTTATGAGTGATATTACCTGTTCTTTGGCATTTTTCACATGATTTGCGAAGTGATATGCATCTTTAAAAATAGAAGGCCAATAGAAACCACTTTCAAGTACCTTGTGGGCCTTGTTCTTTTTGCTCCAAAATGCCCACCACAAGAATGAGAATGACAAAAAGTGAGAATGGAATGAAATTCATCTTGTGGTACACACCTCCTTACTACTTGATCCGCACAAAATTTCCAAAGGTAAGGATCGTCCCAAAAATAATATTTAGCATCGCTCGTAACTTATCTTTTTGGGGTTTAGACAAACCTGGAGGGAATTCTTTGGTGACTAAATAGTTTACCAAATCGGCATACCATGGTCTTGTAGAGGAATGCAACATGTACAATCAAGCTCATCGGGGAATGTCTCTCTTATTGTTTCGATCCGTATATCCTCGGTCCTCGGTCGGCTCAAGTGATCGGCCACATGGTTTTCAGACCCTTTTTTGTCTTTGATCTCAAGATCGAATTCTTGTAAAAGCAAGATCCACCTAATCAGTCTTGGTTTGGACTCCTTCTTCTTCAAAAGATACCGAGAGCTGCATGGTCGGTAAAAACAATGACTTTTGTACCAAGTAGATATGACCTGAATTTTTCAAGAGCAAACACCACCGCAAAAAGTTCCTTTTCGGTTGTATGGTAATTGCATTGTGCTCCATCCAACATGCGAGAAGCATATGCGATAACATGCAAATTCTTCCCAATTCTTTGCCCAAGCACGGCTCCTACCGCATAATCACTCGCATCACACATTATCTCAAAAGGTTCATCCCAATTTGGTGGTTGGATGATAGGGGCAGATGTGACACGTCTCTTAAGCTCATCATGGGCATCTTTACATGCTTGATCAAACACAAAATCCACTTCTTTGGCTAATAGTTTGCACAAGGGTGCTGTAATCTTCGAGAAATCTTTGATAAAGCGTCGATAGAAACCTACATGGCCTAAAAAAGAACGAACTTCCCTCACGCATGAGGGGTAAGGCAATGATGAAATAACATCTATCTTAGCTTTATCAACCTCTAATCCACGTGAAGACACAACATGCCCAAGAACTATTCCTTGTTCTACCATAAAATAACACTTTTCATAGTTCAAGACAAGGTTAGTTTCAATGCACCTTTTCAAGATTAAAGATAAATTTTCTAGACATTTATCAAAAGAATCACCATACACCGTGAAATCATCCATAAAAACCTCAATTATTCTTTCAACATAGTCGAAAAAATACTCATCATGCATCTTTGAAAAGTTGCGGGAGCATTACGAGAGACCAAAAGGCATTCTTCTATATGCATATGTACCAAATGGACATGTAAATGTAGTCTTTTCTTGATCCTCGGGATTAATAACAATCCGATTGTATCCACTATATCCATCAAGAAAGCAATAAAAAGACTTACACACTAGGCGTTCAAGCATTTGATCCATGAATGGTAATGGGAAATGATCTTTGCGTGTAGAAAGATTGAGCTTTACGTAATCAACACACATTCTCCATCCACTCGAGATGCGAGTAGGAATGAGCTCATCATTTTTGTTTTTCACCAATGTGATTCCGGTCTTTTTGGGCACCACATGGATTGGCGCGACCCATTTACTTGTCGGTGATGGGGTAAATGACTCTTTGCATCTAACAATTTCAAAATTTCAGCTTTCACTACCTCCATCATAGGCGGGTTCAACCTCCTTTGCATTTCCCTTGTTGGTTTTGCGTTGTCCTCCAATAGTATGTGATGCATACACATTGAGGGACTAATACCCTTGATGTCGGCTAAAGTCCATCCAATGGCCGTCTTGTGATCACACAACAACTTCACAAGTTTTTCCTCTTGCATACTTGTCAAACCTTTTGCTATGATAACGGGAAGTGTATTGTTGTCGCCAATGAATACATACTTCAAATTATCGGGCAAAGGTTTTAATTCTAACTCGGGGGCTGTAAAATAGATGGCAAAAGCTTTTTATGTGAGAGTACTAAATCAACAAAGACATTACCATGGGGAACGGTTTGCAAAGCTTGTAAGGCCAATACTTGATTCGTGCACGTTTTGGGGAACACACACGTGCCTCTCCATCTCTTCTATCTTGGTGAAATCATAGCCGTAGCTCAAAGCTATGCTTAATCCATCTTCGCAATCAAAATCACAAACTTGCTGCACACACTTATCAATTTGGTCATAACATGTGATAGAATAAACATTGCTATAAGGATATTTCATTGCATCATGAAAATTGAATTCAATTTTTTCATCTCCTACTTCCATAGACAAGGTATCCTTACCACAATCAATCTTTGCGTTGGCGGTTTTCAAGAATGGTCTCCCAAACAATATAGGAGTGTTGGTTGATGAATCACAAGAATCATGTTCCATATCAAGAATATAAAAATCACATGGAATAACCAAACTATCAATCTTGACTAGGACATCTTCTATCACACCAAGTGGGTAAACAAAACTACGATCCGCAAGTTGTATTACAATGCTAGTTTTATTCAAAGGCTCAAGACTAAGAGAATCATAAACATGTTTGGGCATAACACTAATGGATGCACCTAAATCGCATAAAGCTCTTTTAAAACTAGCATTACCAATAACACATGGGATAGTAAACGCACTCCGGGTCTTTTTGTTTCAAAGGCGATTCTTTTGAACAACGGCGAGATACAACTTCACCCATACTTACCGTTTCATGACCTTTCGGTTTGAAAGCTCTCTTGGTAGTACACAACTCCTTCAAGAATTTTGCATACTTGGGAATTTGCTTGATAGCATCAAGCAAAGGAATGTTGAGTTCCACTTTCTTGAAAACCTCTAAAATCTCTTTTTCTTTTTCTTCTTTCTTTGACCTAGAAGAACTCACAGGAAAAGGTGGAATTGTTTTAAAACTAGAATTCATTGAGTGAGGAGTTACCTTTGGAGTGTTGGTCTTTATTTCAGGTTTGTGGAGGAGGAGGAGGATGTTTGTTCTTTGTACTCAATTCAGTTTCTATCTCTTCTTCTTCCTCCATCTCAATTTGTTTCGACCTTTTCTCTTCAATTTCTTTCCCACTTCGCAACATGATCGCACTAACATTCTCTTTTGGATTCAATGCTTGGGAGGACAACTTTCCATTCATTTGTGCTTCCAATTTCCCTACACTTGAAGCTACTTGCCCCATTTGCTTTTCCAAGTTGTGAATACTTGACCTTGTTTCTGTTGAAAAGACATGACATTTTGTTGCAAGGTAATGTATTAGAAGCCAAAGTTTTCATCATCTCACGAAGATCATCATTGGATGATGACCCCATAACATTGGAGTTTGTAAATGGAGGGGTTGTCTTGCTTGATAATTTTGTTGGGGCTGAAATCCATGGGGATGGAGCTGTCGGCCTTGATTGCCTTGTTGGGATGGGTTGCCATAGCGTAAGTTGGGATGATCTCTCCATCCGGGATTGTACGTGTTGGAAAAGGGATCATATTTACTGCTGGGGTTGTCCGGTTGAATGTTCCATCAATTGCATGAGCTTGTTCAATGTAATCTTCTTGCATTGTTGGGCACATATCCGAAGCCTGTCCTTGTAAGGAGCATATGCTACAAACTTTCACCTGGTGCACATTTCCACAAGCCAAAGAACGCACAAGAGAAGTAAGATCATTAACTTTATTTTCAAGGTTAGAAATACTTACCTCATTTACTCGTTTGTTGGAGAAGTCTCCACGAGTGCCAAATTGTTTTGAGTTGGTTGCCATGTTTGAGATCAATTGGCGTGCGACCTCGGGGTGTCTTATCCACCAATGCGCCTCCACTTGCAGCATCAATGATATTACGGTCGAGTAGGCATCAATCCTTCATAGAAATATTGAATGAGCGGTGATCGGGTATTTGATGATGAGGACATTGAATACGAGTTGCTCAAATCTTTCCCAATATTCGGAGTGTCTCTCCATGAGATTGCCGAATCCCACATATTTCTTTCCTTATGTTGGCAACTCGAGATCTTTGGAAATACTTCTCAAGGAAAATCTTCTTCATGGCATTCCAAGTTCCAATAGATCCTGGGAGAATAGAGAAAAGCCATGCCTTTGCTTTGCCCCCCCTTCAAAGAGAAAGGGAAAGCTTTCAACTTAACTTGTTCTTCATCAACTCCATTCGGTTTCATGCCAACACAAACCATATGGAACTCCTTGAGATGAGTATGAGGATCTTCTCCTGCAAGACCATTAAATGTTGGTAACAAATGTATAAAACCAGATTTGAGCTCAAAGTTTACATTATTGTCAATGTTTATGCACAATGGTTGATTTTCCACATTAGGAGCGACAAGCTCCTTGAGTGTTTGTTGCCGTGCAACCGCCATGGTGTTGAGGCGAGCTTCCTTTCTTAACCCGCGTAAAGTGCTTTCTATTTCAAGATCAACCCGCACTTGAATTTGATTAGTAGAACGGGTCACGAGGCATAAATTGCTAAGGAAACTCAAAAGAAGGTAACCACATAAGAGATCGAAAACAATGCAAATTGTACGAAAATCCTACGGTAGAAAACTAAAGCTGTCCTAAAAACACTAGAAAACAGGAATTTGGCCACAATAGGATGGGGCTAGTGATTAATCACTAGTCTGTTAGGAACGTCGTTTCCTTCGGGAAACAAAGGCCAATACCTAATTCCACCAAAAACTCTGTTTTGAAGCGATGCAGTCTTAAGTGAACGATCGCCTCAAGTCAAAATTCGTTTCTCTCTTTTTTTTTTTAAATCACAAAAGCAAATAAAAATAACAGTACAAGCACAAGAATCAACTAAAATTACCTCCCAGAACATGCGCCAAAATTTGTTGCGATGTCGCGGTCGCACAAATTAATTACCCTAGCTTCAACACAACACACAGATAGTATATAGCAAGCAAGGGGTTGATCCCACAAGGAAGTTTCAAGTCAGATTTTTATGTTGTACATTATGTAATTGGGGGATTTGGTTTGTGATTATCTAAACTATGGCAGCAATTAAAGTAGCAAACAAAATCAATTAAAACCTAAACTTATCAAGAAAACGAACCTTGGTCGCAAGCACACATCCACCAACGGAAATTAGAACCGATCCTTGAAACGAAAATTGCGCTTTATGTTCTGAAATTTTATCTTTTCTTAACGTTGATTAATTAACGGATCCGGCCATATAACTAATCCTAACCAACAAACAATCAAAGTGTCCGCACTAATGATTCAATTTAATGGTAGCTTTAAGAACTAGATAATTTCATCAAGATTAACATACAAGGTCAGCCATGACTTGTGTCACTTTGTTCAAATGTTTTCCCTAAGTTCAATAACGTAGTTCCGCCACAATTATCAAGCTTAGTTGCTTCACAAGTTCATATATCACAACTCCGGTTTTGATATTAAACTTAGCAATAGATTGTTCACAACAATAACTTAGAGTCCGCTCTAGCAATCATCAACAACAATCATAGGAAATATGCATAGGAAAACAATCATACTCATTCATAACATAAACTGAAAATAAAAAGGAAGAATAAATCTCACGGTTCTTGAAATCCGAAGGTTTGTTGTGTCCTTGCAACCAAGAAAAGAGCTTAGCCTTGCATAACTATTGAACAACTACTTCTAAAGAATGAAAAGAGCATGATTTTTGGGTTTGTAGAGGAGAGAATTTGTGTTTATTCTCTGCTGGCCGCTTTCTGCCTCATACGCTCTCCCTCTTTTCCGCCCGCCGCCCTCCTTGCCGTCCTCCCTCTTTGTTCTCCCGCCTCCTTCTCTCTCTTTCTTTTTATATGCTAAGAAACCCTAGTCTCTATTTTACAAAGTAGTCCTCCCTTGAGTTGGCAGTTTACATTTAAGTACTTCAATAACTATTTTTCCTAAAAGGAGAAATAGCCTTGCATGAAATCTTCAAGCTCTGACTTAGAGGAGCTAAATTGCTGATATAAAAACTTGGATGACGGTTTAGATGCTTGAATGTAATTTGGACTTGTTCTTCACGAAACTCTGTTTGCTGGCAGAATTCAGCTTTGTCATCTTTGAAAAATCATATCTCCCTCGTATGACATCTTTTTTTGGCTGACACTTGGAGCGTTGATAGGTATTTAAGTCAGGAATCCACGCAAATTGAGTTTGCATCAATTGGACTTCTGTAGCTCCAGATATTAAATTTTGAATGGCCAAAGGTCAACATTGGCAGAACCGTAGATTAGACTTTGGGGATGTGATTTCCATGATCTTTCTCTCTTTTATTTTTCTCTTGCATTACATTTCCGTAAAGGTATGGATGTTAGCTTTTTAGTGCCACTCGGAATCACTTCATTTCATCTCTAGAACTCACGCTCCGCAGAAAACATTGACTCGAACATCAAATCCGCCAATTACCCTCCAATTTACTCCTTTTTGCATCTTTCATCCAAAAGTGCCTTCAAAACATAAAACAAAGAATATCAAGGCATTTTATATATAAAACATGGACAAAACATTAGGTAGATGTGGGTGAAACTATCGAATAATATGGTTACATCAAATACCCCCACACTTAGCTCTTGCTCGTCTCGAGAAAGGATAAATAAAATCAAATTGAAAATAACTATGATCAATCTCTTAATCTCCCATCAATGTCCAAGAATATATGCATTATAAACAAGAATACAATCAAGAATGATAAATAGTATATTTCTCATGAATTCATTTACATGCAAACTTCAAAACTCAATTAATCATCGGGATTTAAATGAAATCTATGCCATGCCAAAGTGATAGGTCCTCTCATTGATATACACTCCAACACTCATGTGTTTAGGGTTTATGTGTTTAAATCTCTCAAATTCAATCAAAGAGTATGTTCTACCATAAGCTTGCTCTTCAATCTCATCTCCATTACTAACATATTACAAACAATGCATGAATCAAAAGGTCTTATTTTCTGGTTGTAATGGGGCTAAGGTTAATGGTGAGGTAAAAGAGAGTAAAAGAAAAGGTTCAAACCAAAGAAAGTAGAGCATTCTAAAAAAATGATATTTCAAACAAGATATTTCATCAAAGCACATAAATTTTCCTTCTTTAATCACCAAATGCTTAGCTTCTTTTGATTTCAAGCTTTTTCAACATAAAATCTCAAGAACATAAAGGAACACTTTTTCTTTTTCTTTTGTTTTTTTTTCTTTCTTTTTTAATCCCTTTGGCAACTTTGCCCATCTTTTCATCAAGCATCACTTCTTCTTTCTTTTCACATAATTTTCCAACCATAATTCCACGAGATATCATAAGTATATACTCTACTAATCCTTGGCCAAGGGAAAAGGAAAACATATAAAAAGTTAAGGCTTATACATGGATAAAGCAAAGAAAAGATAAACAAGCTCAAAAGGGGCTCACTAAGGATAATATGCTTTAGGTTGACTTTTTTGGTTCAAGTGATTAAAATTCCTAA